>PVIU01009766.1:0-74111 GCA_004026605.1 Ondatra zibethicus | reverse complement strand
AGGCAGGGCAGGCAGGGCAGGCAGGGTAGGGAAGGGTAGGGCAGGGCAGGCAGGGCAGGCGGGCTCCAACCTGGCAGCTGCCATCTTTCTTACCAGCTCCACGATCCACTGTTTGGAAGTCATCTGTTCGAGTCAAGCACATCCAATGTCTATTTCCGCTTGTTAGCTCTTGGAGCCACTGCTTTTTCTATATGATTTTATTTAATATTTATGGGGACCTGGCTTCATAATCTCTAATTTTCAGAGAAGGAAACTGAAGTGCTGAGCTCATGGGTTACTCTCTCTCAAGCATGTGACATTTATAGAAAAACTGGCAATGTGGGTAGCTGGTGATGTTTCTTTAGCAAAAAACAAGGAGAAAATTCAACTCTCACTCCCAATGAAGATGCTTTGAGAAGCAGGTGGCCTGGAAACATTGCTTGTGTCATAAGAATTCACACTATTACCAGTCTAGAGATGTGTGTGTGTGAGTGTGTGTGACTGTGGAGTATGTATGTTTACATGTGTGAGTATGTATATATGTGTATACATGTGAGTGTGTGAGTGTGAATATGTTGTGTATGAATGTGTACAATGTTTGGTTGGATCCAGAAAGTCCCATTCCTGTCTGACTCTCTCCCCAAACCTCACCTACTCAGAAAGTCTCTGAACAAAGAAAAGGCACCAAAAAGCCCAGTTTTACATTCTCGGCAACTATGGCAACTTGCTCCCCTGTTGCTGCCAGCAGCCCAAGTCCCCACCGAAGCACTCAGCTTTTGATTGTACTTGGGCACAAACCCAGCTTGTGGCAGACACGTCATCACTTCTCACCTACAACCTATATAAGCTCCCTGCTTTAGTTTGGGGGTGTGATTTCTCTGGCCTCCATCAATGAAACTGAAGAACTTGCCCAGGAGTTGCTTTGCTCAAATAAAACTATTGTTATACTTTTCCAATTTGGCTTGATCTGGCTTGCTGCGTTGTAAGAAATTTATTTTGGGGGGTGGAGTGGAAAACCTATTATATATGTATATGTGTGTGTGTATATGTGGGTGTATGTGTGAGTCTATATGTATGTGTATGTGTGTGTGTATTTGTGTGCATGTATTTGTATATGTCTGTATGTTTGGGTATTTGTTGTGGCCATCATTTCTTTTCTGCTATCCCTGTAATAGCCTTATGATAAAAAACAAACAAACAAACAAACAAAAACAAAGCCTTGTCTGATCAGGCAGTGGTGATGCACACCTCTAATCCCAGAACTCATGAGGCAGAGCCAGGTGGATCTTTGAGTTGGAAGAGAGCCTGGTCTACACAGAGAGTTCCAGTATAGCCAGGATTACACATAGAAATCATCACCACCACCAAAAAAGAAAGAGTGTGGGCCTCTGATTGGAGACTACAGAGCAAAGATGTGGTGAATTGCTTTGGAGGATGCTAGGTGGGAGGGAGGGAAGGAAAGGGAGGATGTCTTCCCACAAACCTGCATCTTGCCTTGCCTTTACTAGTTCACAGATGGTCTCGTGGACTTTACAGAGGCCAACTCACAAAGCTGCCCAAGTGGCCCCAAGGAGTGCTCTTTCAGGCTCTTAGCTGCTCAACACTCACTCTCTGCATGTTTTTGATCTTCTGACAACTTCCAGGAGCTCTGTCAAGGTCCTTACCAAGCCTCTCCCCTCCAGAATTCCAGATGGCCTAGCACCTCATTTCTCAAGGGTTCTGCTCCACCGTGGCTGCCAGCTAGGTCTGAAAACTGAAATTCCACTGTAGAGGGAGCATGTAAGAATGAGAAGTTAGGAGCCCTGAGATGTCTCAGTGGGTAAAGGTGCTTACCACACAAGCCTGGGACTTGAGTTAGACCCCATCATGCTCTTAAAAGTTGTCCTCTGGCATGCACGTGGGCGCATGCGCACGCACGCATGCGCACGCGCACACACACACACACACACACACACACACACACACACACACACACAGAGAAGGGGGGAGAAATTAAATTAAATACAACAAACAAACACATAGACAAGATTTTATTTAATACTGTGATTAAAAGGAAGTTTTGAGCCACACGATTAACCCTAGCTCTCGGGAGGCAGAGGCAGGTGGATCTCCATGAGTTTGAGGTCAGCCTGGTCTGCAAAGTGAGTTTTAAGACAGTCATAGAGACACTCTGTCTCAACAAACAAACAAGCAAATTAGAACATTCAAAAGCAAAAAAACGCAAAACAAACAGCAACAACAAAAAAAACCAAAAATCAATTAAAAAAAAGAAAGTTTTAAACCTGGCCTTTCTTAAAGGTACCGAGTGCTAGCATGACCCCAAGAGCTGGCATGGTGCCCATTATTTATAAGAGGTAAATTATATGATGTTTTCCCATGCCAGGCTTAAGGTATAGCTTGTTTTTTATATGACTCTCCTGCAAATGAGCTAATGTTAGGGCTCCATTATTCACACTTACGTCACACTGATAAAATGAAGAAATGTAATTGTATAAGTGTATTTATAATTTATGGTTTGATTCTTACTCATTGATTTTATTCAAGTTTTCTTTTGCTGAAGTTTAATTTGAAAGTTTGTGCTAGTTGGTATATTTATTCTCTTGCTATAAAGAAAGAGGCCATCAACCAACAAAAGATAGTTGAAATTTGGGGGTTTTGTGAGTGTGTGGCCATGAATTCATTTGTGCTTCTGGGTCAGGCTCCCTGTTGCCTGTGTGGCTATGCACCAGGTTTCATTATCCTTACCAGGCAGCAGGCACTCACTGTGGCAATGCCTTTAGTCTCCTTTCCTTTCCTAGATAAACCGAATAATGCCAGAACGATCAACCCAATTGCTTCCCTACTTCCCAAGGAAAAAGTGTTTTGAGTCCTTTTTGAATCACTGGGAATCAAGGGCTAGAAAAGACAGTAAAAGGCTGAAAACACAAATGGGGCTCAGCTTAGGGAAAAGTGGAGGGAGAGGAAGGATCTGGGACAAACTGTCAACAGAGGCAAATTGTGCAAATGTAACAGATAGGGCAACGTGGGTGGAGAGGAAGGATGAAAGCGTGTCTATAGGCCATGCACCATGTGTTGGCCTTCCGTTCAACAACCTCAAAAGAGACATTGCTTTGCTCTGTTTTGTTTGAGACAGAGTCTCATCATCTAAACCAGTCTGGCCTTGAACTCATGATTGCCCTATCTCAAGCCTCTTCAGTGTTGGATTTACAGTGTTGGAATGCTCCACTACACTCAGCTTCGAAAAAGAATATGAGCCTGAAGGACCAAGCCAGGCCAGCATACAGGAGGACTGAGGTTCATGGACAGGTGTGCATGGGTAGCCATGAAATGTAGGGGGATTCGAAGGCAGGGGTCTGGGTCAAGACCTCTGAATCAAGACTCTGGAGTTTGGGGGATAAAAGTGGAAGAGTGTTAGGATTGGAGCTCAGGAAGGAAAACGCCTGGGCAAAGACTTCCACCCATACTGTGGCGGTTGGGGGCATTTCCGGGGAGGACTGGCACGTGAGACAGTGACAGGGAGGGAGGAGGACCCCTGTCTCAAATGTTTGTAGCACCAACCAATGTGCTTGTGGCCGGAATGGAGGGAAGTGGAGAAGGCTTGAGCGTTTTTGAGTGAGTGTGTGTACACTTGCTGCCAGTTTCTTCAGTCTTTTGAAGTCGACGAAATGCCGGTGGCTCTCCCGGGAATGCTGGGGCCTCTAGTACCAGAGAGGGACACTGAGGCATCCACCTTCTCAGACTGAGGAGTTGTTCCCTTTCTGCCTTTCCAGGATGTAGATGGCCATTGTTGATCTGCCCAGCTCCACTCTGTTAGGCAAGCCAAAAGATCCCTCCTGTGGCACATCCCCGTGTTCTACTGCTCCTGCCCCTCGGGAGAGGCCCGGCTAGTGCAGTGCATATTCGAGCTGCGGTAGGAAGGATAGTGTATAGAGTAGGTATTTCTGGGAGGAAAACCACAGCTAACTGGTCAGATCAGTCAATGAAGAAGTCATTTGGACCCATGTAAAGACGATTCTTTTTGGAGAACGGATAGGACTTGAACTTTAGCTTTGTCCATAAGGTTTGTTTTCTAAGTCAGTAAACAAGCATCTCTCAAGGCATTTTATAATGTGTTCATTTCCTACCACTCAGTCAATGTCCAGTTAAAACTATCTTCTGTTCGGTTCAGCTGGTCATAGCTTCTCTGGGTGGCAATCCATACATAATTCCGTGTTAGCCAGAGTTCAGTAAGACAAAGAACTCTCACGAGTGACACAGGGTATGGGATACAGGCATTCTGCCTGTGTGCATATGAGAGCTGATGGCTGTCTTCGGGGGCCCTTGCTCCTGTGATGTTCAGTGTTGAGTCTGAAGTCCTATGAGTCAGCCAGCTGGGGAGCCGAGAAGGGAGTGGAGTATGGATAAAAAGGGAATGAAGACCCCTGGAATTCATGGTTGACCTAAGTGTCTCCCTCATCAACTCTGCCCCGAGTCCTGCAGTGTCCACAGAATATGCTGTGTCCATTGACATAGGGCTGTGTTTACACTTGGCCTGGGGTTCAGAGACTGCTGGAGGAACTGTGGTCAGTGCTGGGGGAGCTGTGGGTCTGAGTGCTGACCAACAGGCCAGACCAACAGGCCAGCAAGTGTTCACCGGCTATTGCACCATGCCTACTCTGAAGCAAGGAGAATGTGGCTACCATTTCACTCCCAGCAGATCTGATGGAAATGCGTCTTGTGGCCCGCCTAACCCTAACCTGGAAGCGTCCAAGGTAGTTCTGTTTAGTTTGGTTGTCATGGTGCCAAGCCAACATAGCCTCTCCCTTGTCAATTTGGCATCCTTTGCTCTCCTTTGAAGCATGTTTAATTCACAAATAAAGACAGCAGTACCAATGTACTTCTGCCTGCTGTGAATGCAGCTCTTCCTGCCCTCAAAACCCAAATCTGCTGCCCCCGGCCCCAGGCTGTGAACCTGAGGGGATGTTAGCTCCCTTCTAGCTACGTAGTAGTCTCATGGCTGTCCTTCCCTGTCCCGTAACTGAAATTGCTCCAAGCAAATGCAGGATGATTCAGACCAAGTAGAGCATCAGGCACCCTCCTTGTGGTAGATGATAGGGGAGGGTGAGAGGGTAATTACCTTCCTTAGATAACAATCTCTCTTATTTTAAATCTAGACTCAGTAAAGCTTTGTTCTGAATGAGACTGTGAATGTACTAACTGATGGTTTATTACTTGAACTTAAATTGTCTGTTCCATCTATTTTTTAAAATACTAATGAATGTTTTTGAAAAAGTGCCCCCCCCCCAAAGAAAAGAGAGCCCAAACTGGGGCTTCTGCGGTGTAGCCTGGAACAAACATAAATTTCACAAGCCCCCAGTCTTCCTTTACCTATTAGGGAACCAAAACCATGAAAATGAACTTTTGACTAGAGGTCTCCTGGAGACAGAAGCAGAGGAATCAGGAAGAACAATAGTATCTAAAGTTAGTTTTCTACACTCTGACAGAATATCGGAGACTGGGCAATTAATAAAGAATAGAAACTTGTTGGCTCAGGGCTCTGCACCCTGGGAGGTCCAAGAACAAGGGACCACAGCTGGGGACGGATTTCTCAATGTTCTAACATGGTATGGTGACTGGTGGTGAGAAAGGTTTGGAATCACAGAGCAAGAGGGAGCTGGACTCAGTTTCGTAAGAAACCTGCTTTCCCCACGACTGGCCTACTAACCGCTAGCCTACTAACCGCTAGCCTACTAACCGCTAGCCTACTAACCGCTAGCCTACTAACCGCTAGGCTAGCCCTACTGCTGTGTTACTGGGGGCAGAGCCCTCAGGACCGAATTGGCTCCCATCAGACCCCACCTCCCCACACTGCTGGGCTGAGGATTTACTTTCTAGTCTGTAAACTTTGGGAAACATATTCAAAGCATAGGAGGAATGTCTGCCCAACCCAGCCCTGGGCCCGGAACCTGGATTTGAACTCCAAAGACAAGGGTATGGGGTATACAGAGGTCAGATGAGATCCTGTTCTGGGACCCTTGTGGCAAAATGTGACACCAAATTTTGTAATGAACATCTCTGTATGTTATAGCACATCCTAAGTGACAGACATCATAGCTCCTTTGGGCATATCTTGTTATTGCTGCTGCTGTTTAGATAGGGTTGTACACCATAGCCCAACCTGGCCTGAAACTCACAGCAATCCCTCTGCTTTAGCTCCCCAAGTGACAGGATTATAGGTGTGAGGCACCAGGCTCAGAGTTTTTTGTTGTTGTTTTAAACAAGGTCTCACTATGTCACCCAAAGCTTGCCTAGAACATTAGAACCTCTTGCTTCAGGCTCCCATGCTCTATTTGGCATATGTAGATGCAGGAAGCAGAGTGCAGGCCTTAAGAACAGCACCCCCAGGGGCAGCACTGATCCTCCCTAGGGGGTTGGTAGTAGGGCAGGAGGCTGGATTGGGGAAAGGTGTCTGAAATTTCACTATGAATCACCTTCTGGGAACTCAAATATGGTGGAGGCGCAGGGGAGGGAGGGGGAGACAGGGTAGCGCTATACCTCAGCTCTTCATGGTAAGGGGCCTGCTCAAAAGCTGGTTAAGGATGTGGTCTCTACCAACGCCAGTAGCATGGTTTCCTACCAGATGTTAGCACTGAGTGAAGCCAAGGGTTCACTGAACCTGTCTCAACTATTTTCACAGCTTCCCAAGGTTATGATTATTTAAAGGTAAATAATACATTAAAAAACAAAACAAGCCTGGTATGATCCACTGGCTAAAACAGTAAGAGGATGAGTTTGAGGCCAGCCTGAGCTACATAGTAATTACCTATCTAAAAACAAACATCCCCCCTCAACAAAACAAAACAAAGCAGTGGGGGGGGGGCAGTGGATCGAACTCTGTGGGAGACCATTTTTTTTTTGTGTTTGTTTCCATGGTCCCAGGGGCGCATCCAGAAGCTTGGGCATGCTAGGCCAGCTTCTGTGTCTTTTAAACCTCACCAATTGAGTTACAGTGACCCATGATTGAGGATCATCACATTATCTCAAAGCCCTGGGTCTGATTTTGTCACTTTGGAAAGTAAGCGCCATACTGCATGGTATTTCTAACTGGTTTGGGACAGACTCACATAAAGAAATACTATTATTCTTTAGCAAACACCTGATACCCACATCAAGTGAGAGACAAATCAGAGCAACAGGAGAGGTGGGTGGAAGGCGTGTGCTTCTCCTCCCTCTGCGCTCTGAAGGGCAGGGAACAAGGTCGTGTGTGCAGGGCAGGGAATCTGTGCAAACATCTTGTGAGCAAAGTCATGCGTGCATCTTACTTGACTTCTGGGCTCTTCTGAGACCTAAAGAAATATGGGGAATAATTAGAGAAGTACCCCCAAACCTATGCATAAGGACGTATGTCCACGTGAAAAATGGAAGCAATTAGAAGTAACATAAATATTCAGAAAATGAGAGGTAAGTTATGTTGTAGACTAATGGAAGTATTATATAAATACACGTGTTGGGTCTTAAAAAAATAATGGGATATAAGTTCTTCATTGTAAAATGATATAGTCAGGAACTTTTGAGCTGCTGGGGATCACATTCAGGGTTTTATACATATTGGAGAAGTGCTCTGCCCCTAAGCTATATTCCTGGTCTAGAATATGAGAATAACAGTCATTTTATAAAAGACTAGTTGTCAATAAATTAAAATGCGAATGGTGAGCATCTCTAAATGGTGTGAGCACAGATAATTTTTATTTTCTCTTCTACATTTTTTATTCTGCAATAAATAATTTGACTTTTGTCATTATAGATAAATGTTATTAATCTTGAAATGTGCCAAGAACTGTTAACACATAAGCGTAGTGGCATTTCATTTGTATTTTAATAAATAAATCTTGCCTGAAGTTCAGAGAGTAAAACAGCCCCACTGATCAGCCTTAGAGACCAGACAGTGGTAACACACACCTTTAATCCCAGTAGCCAAACTAGTTTGTTATAGAAACCGGGCAGTGCATGCCTTTAATCCCAGTGGTGCATGCCTTTAATCCCAGCCCTAGAGATGATTACAAGATGGAAGGAGACGGCTCTTAGACATAGTCTCATTCTGAGATTCCTGGAGGTAGTAGGATCACCATTTTGGACTGAGGTCGAGGTAAGAGCCAGTGACTGGCTGTTTTGCTTTTTGGGTCTTCAGGTTTGAACCCCAGTTTTTCTGAGTTTTTATTAGTTGTGCTTCCCATAAACATATATAGGTAGCTAATGATAGCTGATCATTTTTATGTAGATATGCTTTCGAGTTACCAGTGCACTTAATGAATAGAATTTATGGTTTTAGCAACATATCTTAGAAAGGTAAGTCTATTCTGCAAGGACAGGAAATAGCCTGCTGGTACGGTTTCTTCTGAAATCCTTATATTTTTCTTGTGACAATTTTTTTTCTTTTAGATTTATCATGTATGTCTGTTCACCACCCTTATGCAGTGTCCCTGGAGGCCAGAAGAGGATTGGATCCCATGGAACTGGAGTTGTAGAAAATGGTGAACTGCTATGTGGGTGCTAGGAGTAAAACCTGCGTGCTCTTAGCCACTGAGCTGTCTCTTCTTATGATTACTTCAATAATATCTGTGCATTATACTTATTTTGAGGTTTTCCTGTTATGGTCTCCAGAATTTGAGAAAAATAATTTATGTCCATTAACCCAAGCAAAAACCATAGTAACAAATAATTTATAGCAAGAGTTAATTATACGCTAACCGCCCCTCCATTTAATCCTTATTATAGTCTATGAAGTTCAGGATAGACACCAAGAGTATCTGACTTCAGCCAGGACTTCTTTTTTTCTGTTACATATATTATGTTTATTAGATACATACACACAAAATGAGATCAAATGAAGAGTATCAATAGGAAAAAATCACAAAAATATACAATAGAAGAATAGTGCAAAGGAACAAAAGTCCTACAACATAATTATATTACAACTGAAATAGTAATCTTAAATCCTTACCTATCAATAATCAAACAAAAATAAATAATTAATTTAATCTAAAGTTATTAGTAGAATACATTAACAAAATAGTGAGCTCCAGGGCTGGAGAGAGCTAGGCTGGAGAAATACATTAATTTAGAATTTCATATCTCTTACTGTTATAACAGAGGACACGCATTTGGTTCCCAGAACTTCACTGACTAGCTTATAATCATTTGTAATTCAGGGATATGTTTCCCTCTTCTTCAGCCAGAACTGAAGAACAAACACCTCAGTCCTTAAGGGAAAATTTAGATGGCAGGAATGGAGAATCAGTTAAGTTATCGAATTAGCTGGAAGGATTTCCCAGAGAGGTCTTCATAGCCATGGGTCGAGGCTGTGCTGGCAGGATGCAGTCCTGTGGGGCTCTCAGAGCCACAAGGGACAGATGCAGACTATGCTATGGCCTTGGCTTGGTAGTACATGGGGGTCCACCTCTTACATACCTTGTCTTGCTCATCTGTGCAAAGGATAAGAGGCTCCCTTCATGGGATGGTTGTATAAGTTGTTTGGACTGAAGATTAATATTTGGTGCTCTAAAGGGCAACTTGTTTTTTAATATGCTTTCATTTATTCATTTGTTGATTCATGCCCTTTGTCACTACCAGGGACTGAATGTAGAACCTCATTCTGTATAGTGCAATTTACTTTTTATTATGCTTTTCTTATTTATTTATTTGTTTGTTTGTTAGTGGCATTCACTTTGCCACTACTGGGGATCAAACTTAGGACATCATTCATATGGTCAAGCATTCTACTACTAATCTACAGCTTCTGAGAGTTATTATGTTTTTACTTAATATCCAAGTTATATATCTCAAGGCCACCCCAGGTTTTTCACGGGGAACCAACCCTGCCTGCATCCCCATTCCTGAGACTGTCAGGGCATTCCCATTTCCAAGGCTTTGCTTCTAGTTCCTCCTGAGATCAAGATCTTGGTTGGTACAGTGTCATCTTCCCTGTCAAAGTGTAGTTTTCCAGTTATCTGGTGATTTAACCATAAACCTCACAGGACTGGGTCAGAGTTTAATGTGGCTTCCAGCGTTCTTTCCCTGACTTCCTAACATCAATGGGTATCCACCCGGTCCAGTAAGGATATCCAAAGCCCATCTCCCGCTGGCCCACAAGGAGGTGAGGATTGTTCTTCCAGCCTCCTGGGAGCACATTTGAAGGCTTCTTGTGCCTTTCTCACTGTACCAGAAGATGTAAAGTCATCAGAAACCAACTATGCCCTGCCCTGCAGGGAGGAACAAGTGGAGTGGAAACCAGCTATAGCTGATGTGCCTATCGTCATTAGTTTGAACTGTATCCGAGGGAGTCTGCTATGAGGCTTAAAGTGCCTGTAAGCACTGAGGCGTGTCACAGATTGTATTTGATGCATGTGAATAGGTACAGAGCCATGTGGGGTGCACTTTTAGGAAAGGCAGATGCAGCAGTGGGCAAAGCTTAGAAGCTTTGCTGCGGTCACGGTCTGGTACACCAAAGCCGTAGACAAGGGCAATGAAGCCTGTCAGAGATCATTCACAGTGGGAGGGCTCTCTAAAGTCTCCCATGCCCCTAGTGTTCCATCCACACATGCAGGCTTTGGTACTGACTCTCCCAAAACCCAGGACCTCTTCTTCTTGGCTACGCCCTCCCCGCTCCTGCCCCTGCCCCCGCCCTGCAAATGGGCTCAACTGGTTTCTGCCTTTCTCCTGTTCCGTGGAGACTGCATTCCTCAAACTCAGGTTACCTGTATTCAGAGGTTCTTCTAGCATATGCAGCACAAGTGGCCTGCCTGCATGATACAGAAGACGGAAGGGGCTCCTAGGCATCCCAGTCATCCAGGATGACACGCTGCTAGGGTGCTTTTCAGAGATGGGGCGCTAGGTAAGAATGGAGGAATGGATCCAGGAGCAAAAATGGAGCTGCCCTGCTGGGCAGAGGATTGGAAAAGCCCCCTTTTCTTGTGCTTGGGAAGTCTAGGGTACCACCTGGTAGCCCTAGGTGGCTTGTGGGAGAAGGGAAGATACTGAGGCAAGGACAAATAGTCCCAGGCTCAGTGTTATTTACAGAAAATAAGAGGAGGAGGAACCGAGGGCAGAAAAGGGTGAAAGGACCACTGGATGACCCTGAACCATGCTGTGCTCTGGGCTCTAAGGTGTGCCAAGCATAGCATGCCACTCTTGAGATCTCACAGCTGTTCAGACAATACTGCCCAGTCCTTACATGACTGGGTTTCAGCCACGAGAAGCAATTAGTGTAGACGGAGTAAAAATGTTCCAAAGCCTGCATTCTCCCCACCTCCCCGAGTGTGGACCCGGACTCGCTGTGAGATGCAAATCCTTCCCAGTACCCCAAAAGCTGGTGCCGGTAAAGAGTCATACTGCGATGTGGTGAAGGTGGGAGAGAATGGTGGCTAGGGAGGGAAAGGAGCTCCTGCCTGGCTACGTTTCCCAGGACCAAGCTGCCCCAGGGTCCATCTTGAACAGGGGATCAAGAGAGGCTGGTGGTTTCTTAGGATTAGAGTAGAAAGTGAGGGGGAGGGGAGGGAGAGAGAGGGAAACTCCTTGGCCATGCCTGGGATGGGCCTAAGTAAGCACAGCTCCAGAAAGTATGTATGTCCCAGAGGATGAAGTGGACTTGACCCCCAGGGGGATTGTGGGTAGTTGCTCTGCCAGGGAGTCTCTGGTATTTGTTAGTCATTGCTGTTTCCAGTATTACAATCCCACTCCCTGACTTCTGTGCCTTTAAGCTAAAGGAATGAGGAAGAGCACCTGATTCAAAACAAGTCAGTTCCTATTTCCAGATCAAAGTTGAAAGTGTCAAAAATCCCAAGTACCATCTGCCAGTGACATTACGGCTGTAGGCTTCTGTTGAGATTCCTCTCTGCAAGGAAGGTAGTGCATATGTTTTTCCGGTAGTGGAAATATAAGGGACTTGCTTTGGAACCCTTGGCCATGTTGTTGATTTGCTGATAAATGACCTACGAGTTGAGGTAGAAGACCCAAAAATCAAACTGCAAAACTGAAGATTCCTCTTTAGGAAGACCATTGTGCTGTTTGGGGATGAAACAAGGGAGTAAAGTTTCAGATCTGTATATACCGGGGAATTTATAGTTCAAAGTCAGGAGGAAACATCACGAATGCCCAGAACTATATAGACAAGGTCAGTGCCACCCACATAAGCCATTCAAGATCAGAATAGAATCACAGTCATGAGGATGACCTCTGGAAGGAAGTGCTCAAGCCAATTTAGGAAAGAGAACTGATGTGGGAAGTTCTGTACATGTGTTGCTTTTATTGGTTAATGAATAAAGAAGCTGCTTGGGCCTATGACAGGCCAGAATAGAGCTAGGTGGGAAAACTAAACTGAATGCTGGGAGAAAGAAGGTGGCGTGAGGGAGATGCCATATAACTGCCAGAGGAGACAGATGCTGGAACCTTGCAGGTAGGCCATGACCTTGTGGTGAGGCACAGATGAATAGAGATGGGTTGATTTAAGATGTAAGAGTTAGCTAGAAATGTGCATAAGCTAATAGGCCAATCAGTGTTGTATTAACATGGTTTCTGAGTGTTTATTTCGGGTCTGGGTGGCTGGGAAACAAACGAGTAGCCTCCATCTATAGAGAACCCCAGATCTGGTGGGGGAAAATGAGCCAGCTCACCTGCAGATACTCAGTGAAAGTCTGTCAGTGTTGAAACTGCCTTCATCATCATTATTATTTTAATTAACTTTTGTTTAAGCAGAGGCTCACTCTGTAGCCCAGGCTGGTGTTGATTTTATGATCCTCTTGGTGTTGATTTTATGATCCTCTTGCCTCTGCCTCTCAGATGCTGGGATTCTAGGTGTGCACCACTCTCCAGGCTCCTTATTGTTATCTTTGATGTTGCTCTTGTTCTGGTCAGCTGGCTCAGAACAGTCATTAGAAGACAAAAGACTATTTTATTTAAGAAATGGAGCAGGACTCTAAAATTTGGTTCAAAAAATTTTTTTTCCCCAGTTTTGGAGTAGAAGTTAGAGCTAGGTTTTGGAAATGTTCAGGAAATTGTGGATTTTGTTCCCGGAGCTAATGTTTTCAAGGCTGATGATCCCCCAAATACTTTCTTTACCCACACAAATAGTAAAGCTCTCAGATGAATGATCACATTGGTCCTAGCCCTTCACTTCTCCCATGGAGACAGTTCTTATACCATCTTTGAAGACAATATGGAATCCATGGAGGATTATATGCAGCTCTGTATTTTTTTAGAAGAATAATTCTGTAGACAGCCTATACTGAAACATTTTAAACCCTGTTAATATTGTGCTTGGCTATTCTTTTTAAAGTTCTTACTAGTGTTTCTTCTTCTACATTTCTTTCTTAATCTTCTCATCCACCTTTCATCTCCTTGCTTTGTTGAGCCTCTGCTCTTTGCCTCAGGGATAGTCAACAAAGACCCATCTCCTGGTCTTTGAGTTTCTACAGGCCAGTTGGCTAAGGACTATGACTTATACCAGAGATTAGGATAATACATACTGTCCCTTTGCTGTTCTTGTTTCCAGTCTGGGGGTAAGTCAGGGAGAAAATGAGAACTCTATATCCTCCTTCAGGGAGTCTTTGATCTTCATTTGTTGGAGTGTTGGAGACAGAGTCAATAGGACACAAGGGTTCTCAAACTCATTAGTTCTGGGAGTACAGGTATATACCATCACACCCAGCTTTTAAAATATTCTGAAAAGTGGGATCCTGTGTCTCAGATGAGTGGGTTAGACTTCAGTGATCTCACCCACTGAGAAGCTTGTGAGACTGAGTAGAGACCTGCCTCTTTTAGGGCAGAGCCCTGGAAAGGTGACAAGAACTTATCGTGGTGTGTCTAGGCAGGCAGGATTGTTCCTCATCCCAGTGTGGCCTGAGAGCAACAGAATGGCTCTCTCAGTGAGTGACAGGAAGAGTGGATAACTTTAATGGGCTTAAGGTGGGACAGCTAAGCTGCCACCTGTTCAAGGTAATGAGAGAATGATGTCATCAGGTACCATTTCCATGTGGACAAATGTCTGCCACAAACACACACCCTAAATCTTATTGCCCTGAACAGAGAAATAGCTCTAAATGGATTTAGATAAAATTTAACCCTGTTAATGAAATAAAAACTTAAATAGAAATTCAGTGGGATAAGGAAAAAAATGTGTTCATCTAAGGACCTTGATTTAGAACCGATATTCTCTAGTGTTAAAGGTTTGTTTATTTGTTAGTCCATTTGCCTGGGGTACTAAGTCTTTAAAGAATTTTGAACAGTACTCCCAGATTATTTGTGTGTGCTGTGTGTGTATGGGGTGGGGGCATTTCTCACTTCCACAGTTCCTGATGGTCTCAAACTTGTAGCGTTCCTCTGGCCTCTGCCTCCTGAATGCTAGGATTACAGGCTTATGCCCGCACACTCAGTGAACAATCAGCTTTTTAATGTCACCATTTTTCATTCTGACCCTGCTTTGGGGCTCAGTGTTGCACTGCCATAGTTTCTGGGATGCCAGAAAACAATGATTATTTCCACTCAAGTTTATACGAAGAGTAAAGAGCTGGAAAATCAGCACATGGCAGTCATGGCCAGGCCTGCTCATGGAAAGCCCCTTAAGTGAATGTCAATAGAAAATTCTCAGGTTTTGTAACACAAGAGCAGATAAAGAAGGATTGTTTAGCATGTAGGACTGGCACTGAATAAAAGAAAAATTATGTAAATATTGTGCAGCAAGTATCTTGGAACCACAAACCTGGCCCTATGCCTGGGTAAGTGGCTTGCGGAGTGAGACTACTTGCCTAGCCAAGAGGAGGGCCTGTGCCTGTAATCCCATCTCTCAGGAGGTGGTGACAGGAGGGTCTCGGATTATGTGGTCTGGACTACAAGGTGAACTTTTGTCTCAAAAAAGGAAGGAAAGGAAGAGAGGCAATGGGGTGGGAGCAAGGAGGGGAGGGTGGGGATGAACCACATCTCAGTTAGTAGAGTGCTTGCTTAGTATACAGGAAGCCTCGAGTTCCACCCTCAGTACTGCAGAAACTAGGCATAATGGAATCACACCTGTAATTTCAGCACGTGGAGGCAGGCAAGAAGACCAGGAATTCAAGACTGGCCTGGGCTACCTAGCAAGTTTGAGGCTAGCCTTGGCTACATGAGACCCTGTCTTGAAAAAAAGAAAGCCAGAAAAGATGGACAGTGTAGCATGAGGGCCTGCTCATTGGGGTTTATGTCCTGCCCCGTCCCCCAGCCATATAGTCCCAGAGAAAATCACACAGAGGTCTCTAGAAGATTATAAACTGATTGGCCCATTAGCTCAGGCTTCTTATTAGCTCTTGTAGCTTATATTAACCCATTATCCTTATCTATGTTAGCCACATGGCTCAGTACCTTTCTCAGTGGGGCAGGTCACATCCTGCTTCTTTGGTGGTCCAGGCAGGAGTGCTGAGAGAGCTTCCTGCTTCCCAGATTTCTCCTATTCTCCTTGCTCTGCCTCTACTTCCTATCTGGTTGTCTCACCTATACATCCTGGCTAATGGCCAATCAGCGTTTATTTAAATCATGATTGACAGAAAACGGACAATTCTCCTGCACCAGGACAGAAAGAAGGGGAAAGGAGAAAGAAAGAAAGGTTATCTGATACAAAGTGCTCAAGGGGCCTCCATTCCCCCTGGTTCTGGCACATGGGGCCTGGTGTCACAATTATCATGCTAGGGATGTTCAGTTTAGGAGCAAACAGGGGACCTGGGGCTGGGGCTGTGTTGTTGCTGTAATCATCTGTTTTCATCACTCTGGCAGGGAAATGTGATGCATGAGGGCAGTTAACCCCAGTCCACTCTCTTCTGCAGGTGTATGCATATGTGTAGTCACATGTTTGTGGAAGCAGTGTGTGTGTGTGTGTGTGTGTGTGTGCGCGCGCGCGTGTGTAGCCCAGGTGTAAACAGAGACTGCTTTTTCATTTCCCAACTGCCTAAACCTGACTAATCACACAGAAACTTTATTAATTTCAGCACTGCTTGGCCAATAGCTTAGGTGTATTCCTAGCTAGCTCTTCTATCTCAAATTAACCCATTTCTATTAATCTGTGTACCGCCATGAGGCTGTGGCTTCCTGGAAAGGTTCTGGCGGTGGCATCTTTCTCCTTCAGCAGCTATGTGGCATCTCTTTGACTCTGCCCCCTCCCCCCATTTAGATTTCCCACCTGCCTTTGCTCTGCTAAGCCACTGGCCAAACCATCTTCTTTATTAACCAATGGTAATAAAACACATTCACAGCATATGGGGGGGGGTCCCACATCACCCAGGTTGACATCAGCTATCTCCTTACATTGCTCTTCTCCTCACATATTGAGGTAGATTCTCTTGCTGAGCCTGGGACTTGCCATTGCAGCTAGTCTGGCTGCTCAGCTTGCTAGGGAATTCCATCTCAGCCTTTTGTGTCCTGGAATGCCCATCTCATTTCTAGGTTCTGGGGATCTGAATGCTGGTTCTCATGCTTGTACAGAAAGCTCTTTCAGGACCCACTAAACCATGTCTCCAGGACCCTGACCACCTACTCCTACTCTCTGTTAGTAAGTATCTTGGAACCCCAAACCTGGACCTATGCCTGGGCAAGGGCCTGGGCTCAAACCTGGGGCCCAAGCTGTCTATTTAACATATCAAAGTAGATTTGGCCATCTGGTTCTCCCTGCATCCCTCAGTTCCTACTTGTAATAGGGCTCTCCTGGTCGGCATACCTTGTCCCCTACCCTGAACTCTCCAGCCCAGGAGCTGGGATGCTCTTCCTCCAGCTACCCTTCCCTCTATAATCCAACCGTTTTGGTTACCTGTCTTTTTCATCTACCCTCTTGGCCTAGACTGCCCCTCTTGGTCGGCAGTTCCTTTCTCTTATTCCCTACCCGGTTCCTCACATGGCCTGGCTCAGTCTGCCCATACCCACTCTGGACTCTCATAGATGTCTCTGCCACTGCCTCTGACTATGCTCTCCCTTTTATCTGTAATACACTTTCTCCTCCACCATACCTAGGAACATGCTCCTTTCCTTTTCATTTCTTTTTTCATTCACTCTCTAGAGCAGGTTAACCATTAGAATACACAAGTCAGTTCTACTCTGTGTCAGTAGTGTAGTGCATTTAAAGTAGTGGAAGCAATTATTGATTTAGTGGAACCTATTTATACCTGGGGGAGGGGTCAGAGTCAACCCACAAAGCTAATTTCCCTTTAAGGATAAGTGTATTAGTTGTTTTCTTCATTAGTGTGACCAAATACTCGACCATAAGCAACTTGACAGAAGGATTTAGGTTGGCTCACAGTCTGAGGGAATCCAGTCCATCACGGTGACAAAGTATGGCAGCCAGGGTGTGTGGTTGCTGGTCACACTGCAGACTCAGTCAGGAAGGAAAGAGGGAAGAATGAAGGTACTTCTCCCTCTTTCCCTTTTTCTTTGGTACAGAGCCCCATCCCATGTTATGGTGCCACCTGCCTTCAGAATGGGTCTTCCATTGTTAATTAAACTTCTTAGGCTCCATCTCATAGACACCATCTCAGTCAGGGTTTCTCTTGCTGTGGTGAAGCACCATGACTAAAAGCAACTTGAGGAGGAAAGAGTCTACTTTATCTTCTACTTCTAGGTAGCTGTCTATCACTGAGGGCAGTCAGGGCAGGAGCTCACAGAGGGAAGAAATCTGGAGTCAGGAGCTGATGCAGAGACCGACTTTACTGGCTAGCTCCCCCTGGCTTGCTGAATCTCTTTTCTTATCCCACCTAGGATCATCAGCCTAGAGATGGCACCACAGTGGGCTGGACTCTCCCATAAATCACTAATGAAGAAAATGGCCCACAGCCTGATCTTATGGAGGCAGGTTCTCAAGCAAGGTTTCCTCCTCTCAGATGACTCTAGTTTGTGTCAAGTTGACATAAGGCTAGTCATGACAACACATCTAGGTGATTCTAAATCCAGTCAAGTGGACAATGGAGATTAACTTGCAGAATAAGGAGTGAAAACTGGAATGCAAGCTGGTTGTTCAAGTTCAAGGCTTGCTTGGCAGACTGACTACAAAGCAAGACTGTCTTTTAAAAGAAATTAGCGTGGAGCACGCTTTTAACCCCAGCACTCAGGAGGCAGAGGCAGGTGGATCTCTATGAGTTCAAAGTCAGCCTGGTCTACAAGAGCTAGTTCCAGGACCGTTAGAACTGTTACACAGTGAAACCCTGCCTTGAAAAACAAACAAACAAACAAACAAACAAACAAAAAGAAATTAGCATTTTTTGGGGGTGGTTGAGCAGGGTTTCTCTGTATATCCCTGGCTGGCCTGAAACTCACTATATAGACCAGGCTGGCCTCAAACTCCTGAGATCAGTCTACCTACCTCCTGAGTACTGGGATTAAAGTTGTGCACCACCACTGCCCAGCAGAAATTAACATTCTTAATAATTATGTCATCAACATAAGTTTAGGGGAGTAGAGATCACTGATGAGATATCACCAAGCATAAGACCACCCCTGCTTGCCCACCCTCTAGTCATAGGAATTCAAATTCATGTCTATATTTGCTTCAGAAAGCCTTGCAGGCTGGGGCAAGGGTGCAAATGGAGGCTTGCATACCATATGTCTACATTTTTAAAAGCTCTAAATCTAGATAAGAAGCTGTAATATAAAATATGTTATGTCCCATTGCCTTGAAAAAAACTTATATCTTTAGGAAAACCCTGAATAGCAAGTTCAAATATAGATTTCTTCGACTCTAGGTTTTGCCTGCTTTCCTTAGAGAACCCTTGTCTGCTTTGTGAGACTTTTGCTGCTGCAACAAAGCACCTGAAGAAGCAAAGACTGACAGACGGCCCAGGGCTTCACAGGAGTCCGTGTATGGTCACTTGGCTCCCCCGGCTCTTGTGCTGAAGCAGAACACTGGTGTAAACACACAGTAGACCAGGGGGCAGGGGGAGAGGAAGAGAGAAGTGGGAGAGAGAGGACACAGAAAGAAGGACAGATAGAAGGGTGGTTGGGGGGAGAAAGGGAGGAATATACCCCTCCGGGACTCACTCCAACAGACTGACTTTCTTCAACTAGCTCCACCTCCCCATTAACCTATGAATCCATCTCTGGATTAGAGCCCCATGATCCAATCACCCCCAGAGGCTCTACCGCTAACACTGTCCAATGGGGCCCAAGCTTTTGGGAAACATTTGAAATCCAAACCACTGGATCTACTCTACCCCCAACTGTGTTCCATCTACTAAAAACACCCCAGTGTGCATATTCCATTCTGTGTTTACAGATATCTGCTGCCCATGCCTCAGGAATAGGAGTCAACACAGCCATGGGATAATCCATCTTCAGAGCTCAGTAATGGAAAGAGACCTGGAGAGGGTTCAGGGTCCTGGAACAGGGCATCCTGGCATCCTGGTACTAAGGAGAGGTCCAGAAGGTGGCAAAGGACACTGAGTAGACACATTCCTTGGCCTCTGTGATGAGTTCTGCTATGGGAAAATGACGCCTAAGGAGGAAGAGGGAGAGCACCTAACCTATGTGTTTGAGGACAGCAGCACCCTGGGGTCCTCCTGCTGGGTTTGGTTTGTGACACAGATTTTATAGGAAGAAGAGACAGAGACCGCAATCTCTTCTAAGCCCTGAGCTATTTCAGAGTAATTTTATTTGGCCTTTGTCTTAGTTAGGTTTCTATTGCTGTGAAGAGGCACCATGACCACAGCAATGCTTATAAAGGAAAGCATTTAATTGAGGTAGTGGCTTACAGTTCCATAGGTTTGGTCCATTATTACCATGGCAGGGAGCATGGTGGTGTGCAGGCAGACGGTGCTGGAGAATTGAACCAGAGACAACAGGAAATGAACTGAAACCCTGGTCATGGCTTGAGCATGTGTGAGACCTCAAAGCCCGCCTCCTCAGTGACACGTTTCCTTCGACAAGACCACGCCCACTCCAACAAGGTCACACCTTCTAATAGTGCCACTCCTATTTGGGGGGCATTTTCCTTCAAACCACCACAGTGTTTAAGAAGGGCCCTGGCATTTATAAAATTTGGTCTGAGGAGAAACATGTTCTGGGAGCAAGGATTCAGACTCCTGCTGTGCAACCCCTATTTCCCCAGCTGGCATTATAAGCATGCACCGTGTTTGCCCTGAAACATTCTTTTATGGTAATGAATGCATTGATAGCAACATCTCAGGGTGGAGGTGTACAGCCACAGGAGTTTGCTTATCCTGTCTGTTACAGCAGTGGTTCTCAGCCTGTGGGTTAAAATCCTTTTAGGGTCATATATCAGATATCATGCATATCAGATATTTACATTACGATTTATAATAGCAACAAAATTACAGTTATGAAGTAGTAATGAAATGACTGTATGGCTGGGGTCACCACCCATACATATAGAGGGACAGGGTTCCTTTACAGGGTTGCAGCATTAGGAAGACTGAAAGCCAGTGTATTATGGGATCATGTCTCACACAGAACTAAGCTAGTTTCAGAGTTGCATTTACACGGGCCCCTGTGTCTGCTGGGCTCAGCATATGCTGAATGAATGTTTGGTTGGTTGAATCCACTTATAGTCCCTATTTCTTGCACAGCCTCAGAATGGAGTTCTTAGGCAGTTGCTGTAAATTTGTGAGCAGAAGGTGCCTCTCTCAGCTGAGCCCTTCACAAGGACTCTGACGCCACTGACCCTGCGACCTTTGAGCCTGATGGTGCGGGAGGGCCAGGAAAGCCCGCCCCAGCCCTAGCAGGTGAGCTGAGAAGTAAAGGTGAATGGGACCTGATAGTGCAAAGGCTTTCAGGAAACTGCAACACGCCAGAAAAATGTTTTTTTTTAAACCCCCAAACATCATGTTCTCCATGTGCATGGAACTGGCAGAGGGGAGGGAGGAGAAGAAACCTGGAGGACAGCTAGATGCTAGATTCCATGTTGCCAAGAATTTATATGCTGTTACGGCATGGAAACGAAGTCTCTCCCAATGATGTGTGTACTGAGGTTTGGTCCAGAGTGCAGGGTGGGGTGGGTCTTGAGAGATGAATAGATCATGAGGCCACTAATCTCTTGATCTACAAGCCGTCAGTGGGGGCCTAATTCCGGGGAGTAGGCCACTGGGGAGAGGTGTCCTTAAAAGGTGTTTTGGGACCCTGTCCCTTTTGACTCTTGCTTCTTGTCTGCCATGAGGTAAGTAACTCATGTCCCGTCCACTATGTGCTTCTGCCTTCAGGACAAGGAAATGTGGACTGGTACCTTAGGAACCATGAACCAATTTTTCTTTTGATAGTTTGTCCCAGCACTGAAGTTTTTAGAAATATCGTTCCTTTCTTGACTTCAGCTTCCTTATCTGTTAAATTCCAGAGAGACAACTCAATCTGAAAAGTCCTTGCCATATAAGAGAAAGAACCTGATTGAGATTCCAGGCTCCATGTAAAAAGCCAGGTGTAGGCATCACAATACCTGACTTCAAACTCTACTACAGAGCTACAGTACTGAAAACAGCCTGGTATTGGCATAAGAACAGACAGGAGAACCAATGGAACTGAATAGAAGACCCAGATATCAATCCACACATCTTCGAACACCTGATTTTTGACAAAGAAGCAAAAAATATCAAATGGAAAAAAGAAAGCATATTTTACAAGTGGTGCTGGCATAACTGGATATCAACATGTAGAAGAATGAAAATAGACCCATATCTATCACCATGCACAAAACTCAAGTCTAAATGGATCAAAGACCTCAACATAAAGCCAGCCACACTGAACCTTATAGAAGAGAAAGTGGGAAGTACACTTGAACGCATTGGCACAGGGAACCACTTCCTAAATAACCCCAGCAGCACAGACACTGAGAGAAACAATTAATAAATGGAACCTCCTGAAACTGAAAAGCTTCTGTAAAGCAAAGGACATGGTCAACAAGACAAAACGACAGCCTACAAAATGGGAAAAGATCTTCACTAACCCCACACCAGACAGAGGTGATCTCCAAAATATACAAAGAATGCAAGAAATTGGTCACCAAAAAGAACACATAATCCAATAAAAAAAATGCAGTACAGACCTAAACAGAGAGCTCTCAACAGAGAAATCTAAAATGGCTGAAAGACACTTAAGGAAATGTTCAACATCCTTAGTCATCAGAGAAATGCAAATCAAAATAACTCTGAGATTCCATCTTACACCTGTAAGAATGACCAAGATCACCGGGCGATGGTAGCACACGCTTTTAATCCCAGCACTTGGGAGGCAGAGGCAGGCAGATCTCTCTGAGTTCGAGGCCAGCCTGGTCTACAGGAGCTAGTTCCAGGACAGGCTCCAAAGCCACAGAGAAACCCTGTCTCGAAAAACCCAAAACACTGATGACAACTTATGCTAGAGAGGTTGTGTGAAAAAGGGAACACTTCTGTATTGATGGTGGGAATGCAAGTTGGTACAACCCCTTTGGATGTCAGTGTGGAGATTTCTCAGAAAATTAGGAAACAACCTTCCTCAAGACCCAGTAATACCACTTCTGGGTATATATTCAAAGGATGCTCAATCGTGCCACAAGGACATGTGCTCAACTATGTTCATAGCAGCTTTGTTTGTCATAGCCAGAACCTGGAAACAACCTAAATGCCCCTTGACCGAAGAATGGATAAGGAAAATGTGGTACATTTACACAATGGAGTACTACACAGCAGAAAAAAAATAACATCTTGAATTTTGCAGGAAAATGGATGGAGCTAGAAAACATTATTTTGAGTGAGGTAACCCAGACACAGAAAGACAATTATCTTTCATGTACTCACTCATAGGTGGTTTTTAAGCATAAAACAAAACCAGCCTACAAACCACAATAAGAGAACTTAGACAACAATGAGGACACTAGAGAGACTTCCTAAGTAAATTGGGAGCATGGGGACCTTGGGGGGAGGGTTGAAGGGGGGAGGGGAGAGGCAGGGAGGGGAGCAGAGAAAAATGTAGAGCTCAATAAAAAAAAAGCCAGGTGAAATCTGTGTATACTCATAATCTTAGTGCTGTGGAAGCAGAAGCAGCAAGATCCCTGAGGCTTGCTGCTCAGCTGGTCTTGCTAACCCAGTGAGCCCCAGGCTTAGTGAGAGACCGTGCTTCAAAGAGTAGGGTAGAGAATGATTGAAGGTGACACCTGATATCAACCTCTGACTTTGACATGCACATCTATACAAATGTGCACACATACACATATATAATATATACACAAAATAAAAAATTATACAACACGATAAAATTATGAGTATGAATTAAATGCTTTAAATTCCCTTTTAGTACTGAGATTCTTAGTTTACGTGACTCTGGTTGTCACTCTGATGTCCACAAAATTCAGTCCTTTCTTTCCTCTCAAGTATAAATGGGCTTTATTTTCTAGGTACAAATGAGAGCCTTTGTCCTAAGTCTATTTGTCCTAAATCACCATGACAAGAGTCCTTCCTCTCATTTCCAGTAACCAGCCTGAATGGCCCTCCTCAGCCAGGCAATATGCTGGCAGGCTTCTGCATGACTGAAAATTTCCTTTCCTTTCACACTGGTTTAATTGAGCATTCACTTTTATGCCTGCCGGTCTGTTGATACTCAGAGGGTCATGTGGTTTACACATGTTTAGACATAATTTAGACCAAGAAATCTGGCCTCAACATCCTACATGTATGTAAAGTAATTAAGGGGTATGCTGTGGGATTTTTTGATCTCACTCTGACATTCCCCAGACTGCCCAAAAAAGTTATACCTTGAATTAAGATGGAGCCAGTGACTAGCTGACCAGAACTGACCATAGAGAAGCCAGCAATTTGGATAGAGAAGACACCGGAAGGGAAGGGCAGAGACTACAGTTTGAACTCTCTTGGTCCTGGGAGGAGGGAAGAGATGTATCTCTTGCAACATCTCTGGCCAAAAAGTAAGGTCAGTTAGTGGCTACCAAGTCTTTGACTTCTGAGTTTTATTGACAAATAGAGTAATAGATACTTAATTTAAACCTACAGAACCGGGGTCACTGGCAGGCACTGACTGAGGGACTGTGGGGCAGCAGACAATAATGAAAATATAAGTAGATTTCTATAAAGCCACTAAGTTGACAGAAAAACAGCATGGGGTGCCATATGTCATGAGTCTTTCTCTCTCCCACCATCCAGCTCCCAAATAATTACACAGAGACTTCTTATTAATTATAAAAGCTCAGCCTATAGCTTAGATTTGTCCCCCACTAGCTTTTATAACTTAAATGAATCCATTGTGTTGATATACAGTCTGACATATGTCATTACCTCTCTTCTGTCCTGCACCCCCTGTTTCCTCTCCTTGTCTCCTGGCCTCTTACATGTGTCTTGATTCCTCCTCCTTCTCCTCTCTCTTCCTGCCTATACCTTCTGCTTAGCTATTGGCTGTTCAGCTTTTATTACACCAATCACAGCAATACACCTTCACATAGTGTACAAATATCCTACAACAGGGCTAACCAGCATTTGTGTATTGTAGATGTCCATTCCATGTCCTGCTTTGAGAAACTGTTCCACGCTGTGGCAAATCCAGCCTGGGTGGTGCCTCGACAGAAAGATCCTCCATCTGCCTGCTTATCAGAAGCTGTCCAGGGAGTCTGAGCTTCAAGGCTGTTGGGAGGCTGGGGGATACATATCAAGCCTGTGTAGCCCCAACATGATGAGGAGGTGGTATTGCTGAGTGGTTGCTGAGAAGGAAGCCTAGCGCTGTGGCGGCTCCTACCCCTAAGTTCCCTCCACCTTCCTTCCTCATTTTCAAGAGTGTACTGTAGTTCTTCCGTAAGACCCTTCCTCCTTCCTCAGCCCCTGCGGCCAGTCAGGTCCTCCAGATGTTCCTCAACATGACCTTTCTCTCTCTCTCTCAACCACTCCTACATTCCTACTTCTCTGTGTGAATGTGTGAGGAAGCTGTTCTCACAAGGGCCTCAGGGATGTGGACACCTGAGGGCTTCTCACCTGATCATAAGAGGTGAATAACGTTCTGCTTCTATGACAAAACACTCTGAATAAGGGTAAGTAATGAAAATTTACTTCCCATAATTCTGATATCTGGGAAATCCAAAACCAAGCTGTGTCAGGTTTTGGTGTCTAATGAAGCCCTGCTGCGTGCCTCAGTATGGCACTTTCCACAGTGTCTTCATATGGGGAAGGGGCAAGCAGAAGCATTACTTCTTTATTAAGAACCTTAGTCCCATTCATGATAAGAGTACTCATAGTCTGGTCATCCCCCAAAGGATATCGCATTTGCCTTGAATATAAGATAAGATCCAGCATGAATATTGGAGGGTCACAAACATTCAATCCATAGCACACGTGAATGGGGAAGAGGTCCCAAGTCCAGTAGGCAGTTTTGTAGGCTTGTTTTGGTTAGTCACGGCAGTCTCTTCTGGACAAAGTTATGCAGTAGGACATGTGCTTCAGCCTCAGTTTTCCCTTCTGAAGCATCCCTCTCCATTTCTGTCCCAGCCCTGACCACAGCTCTTTCCTACAAACATTCTCCACCAAAGGCACCTTCTCTGTCTCCATATTCCACCAGGATGTAGGCATCAGCTTAGGCCTTTTCAGGGTTGGTTGTCACAGTGTACAGTGAGTGAAAGGGTTTTTCCCTGCTAAGGGAATATCAGGGCTATGGCAGCCAATGGGGCTGAATAAAGAGGAATCTCTACAGGGCAGGAATAAAGAGGCATAGAGAGCTCAGGCCGTTAAACTTCCTGTGCCACTGAAAGGTCAGTTCAGAGTCTGCCGAATGGTCAAAACGGCCTGTTATTTGTTTACCTTTTTGTTGTTTGTTATCCTGCCTAAAATTATGTTTTAATTTTGTTTTTAAGCTCCTTTTAACGTTGTACTTAGATCCTGGTGCTGAGTAAAAAGCACTGATTCTTCACTCTGGGCCGGCAGGCCAGGACTAAGAGTAGGGTGGAAACCTTGCATCCCTGTTCTCAGTTCGTGTCTGTCTCCTTCCTCTCGAGACTTTGTATCAGAATCCTGAGCTTGGGCAATGTAAATACTTGGGAGTGTCTCTCTGGAGACCGCTGACATAATGAGATTCTTCCTGCCTTCAAGACTGAGACACACAGGTGGGAGTAACTGAGGCCTGTTTCTGTTTGCAGTTCAGGCACCCCCAAAGGTGCCTGAAAGTCTCCAGTCTCTGCCCTCAACACTGTCTTGTTGTCACCTTAGAATCCAGAAAAGGCAGAGCTTCGTGGGCCGATCGGGCTGGGGTGAGCTCACCTGCCAAGCTTGAGCAGCTGTCTCGTGGGAATCGGGTTGACCCCTCAAACAATAAAGACTTTTTGAGCTGTCTTGCAGAACCAGACCTGAGATAATGATCAATCAGACTACACTTGAACCAAGGCGGTTTAATTCTGCGTGTCTCTTACCTCCTGTCCCAATTCTTCCTCTATTTCACCCTGAAGTTCATGTCAATCCACTGAGATGGGCTGAAATGCTCGCTTTCTGGCCTTTCCAGATTTGATTTGGGAAAAGATTTGGCTACTTTGACTTCCTGTCTTTTGACTGTTACTTACATTAGCTTTCTTTGGGGTGAATATCTGGACCTGACATGTGGAACTCCCAGAGATGGGCCTCTGGCCTAGGACTCTGGTTACATAGTCTGGGAACACGGAATTAAGAGTGTGTGTGTGTGTGTGTGTGTGTGTGTGTGTGTGTGTGTGTGTGTGTGTGAAATCATAAGATTTTTAAGTGCTTAAAATGTATAACTAAAGTTCCCATACTTTAACATGTCTGTTTCTAATGGGTCATCCTACACAATGTGACTTGGGAGCAGTTGTTGTTCAGGAATATTTGACTGGACAAGACTTAAAAATCGTTATTCTTGGCTGTGGAGAGCGTGGTTCCTGGGTCAATAGTGTTGGTATCATTAGGACTTTGTTTGAATGCTGGATCCCAGGTATCACATACATCCTGGAAAGCAAATCTTCATATTGTAATGATCCTGGGTACTCTGTAAGCAGCCTACATCCTGAGGTCTAAAGGGCAAACTTGCCAACCTATTAGACTGCCCAGTACATTTTAAGCTCTACAGTACCTGACTGGTTTCCATTCTCAGAATCTTTGAACATGTTTGGAATAGGTAAGTCCACTGAACTGTGTGTGTGTGTTTTTTTTTAAATTTCCCCAGCAACAGCCAAGTTTGGGAACCATCACAATCGTTAATCATCTCTTTTCACTGATGAGGAAAATGAGGCTGGAGTAGGCTTATCCAAACTGCTATCAGATTGCCAGCAAGACTCCCTACATAAAAATAATTGTATTATTATTTACTAAATGCAATTAAATAGACTATGCGTAGAGAATTTGTCCCAAGGAATTCACATTGTTTTAGTCCAGCTTGTTTTGTTATAACAAAACAACACAGACAAGAGACTTAAAAAGAAACATTTGTGATTCTCCTGCCTCAGCCTCCAGGGTCACTAGGATTAGAGGCCTGTACCAGCAGGCCTGGCTCACGTTTCTGTTTCTTAAAAGCTGACATCTGAAACTAGAGAGCCTTCACTGGGCACTAAATCTTGTGGCACCTTCATCTCATCTCTTTAGTTTCAGCCTCCAGGGCTGTGAGAAATGTGGTAGCCCCTAAACAGACATCGACTGGCATTACAGTGAGCTAAGTTGTAGGTAGAACATTGTGTTGGATAGAATTTTGTCAACTGGCCACAAGCTAGAGTCATCTGCGAAGAGATACTCTCGACTCAAAAAAAATAGTCTCAGTAAGATTAGCCTTTAGGAAAGTCTGTTGGGTATTCTCTTGATTAATGATTGATGTAAGAGGGTGTATCCTACTGTGGGCAATGCCACCTCTGGACAGATGTTCCTTGTTACATAAAAAAGCAAGTCGAGTGAACCATGGGGAGCAAGCCAGGAAGCAGTGTTTTTTCATGGCCTCTGCGTCAGTTTGTGCCTTGGCTTTGCCCAATGATAGACTGTGACCAGTGTGTGTAAAACAAATAAACCTTTTCTTCCCCCCCGTTGATTTGGGCCATGATGTTCATCATAGCAACAGGGAATGAACTTGGACAGATACCAGGCTTATAGTACATAGTCCATCAGGAAGACATTTGTAATCTGGTGCAGAAGATGACAGACGCATGGTCTCCTAGAAACATATTCAGGATAACAAGACAGTTTGTAACAAGGGCCATGTTCATTAAGCAGAATCCAGACGCCCAGCCACTAGACCGATGCCTGCTTGTGATGGACAGTGTAAGAGCTCATCCTGATGAGATCTAGATATGCCAGGCATGCCTGGGAGGAGCTTATTGGTTAATCCAGGTGAGAAAACCTATCCTAAAAGTGGGTGGAGCCATTTCCTGGCCGGGGTCCTGGACTGAATAAAGAGGAGAAAGCCAGCTGATCATATGCATTTGATAGAGTCCTGGGGTTTCTCTCTGTGCTTTCTGTATCCAGCTCTATCTCCTCCCCTTGATTCCCTGCTGTAACTGGTTTTCCTCCTACCTGCCAGTTCCCAAATAACCACTCTGAGGCTTAATATTAATTATAAACTGTTTGGCCTATTAGCTCAGGCTTATTATTAACTAGATATTACAACTTAAATTAACCCATTTTTATTATTCTATATTTTACCATGAGGATTGTGCCTTATTTGCATCTCCCTGACCTCACCTTCTTTCTGCCTGTATCTCTATTTGGATTTCCTGCTTGGCTCTATTCTGCCTGGCTATTGGCCAAATCAGCTTCTTTATTAGCTAATGGTAATAAACCATATTTACAGCACATCACCCTGCTATGGCAGACTAGATCCTTGAACTATGAGTTGGAATAAACCCTTTCTTGCTTAAGTGGTTTTTGTCAGGGCCTTATACAGCGCCAACAGATAAGACACCTCTTTTGAGAACAGTTTGAATGTTCCTTTGGTATCTCGAATTATGAATAATTAACTTCAGATACATTTAAAACTGGTATAATAGCTTCCTAAACTTTGATGCAAAGAAATAATTTGCTAGTTAAGCAAACAGATGTTTCATTGTATAGATGCTCAGTCACATTTACGAAGGGGGCTCGTGAAAAATACTCATATAAAAGCCACTGTGACAGAGGGGTTGGGGTCATGGGTCAGTGGCAGAACACTTGTTGAACATGAATAAAGGGCCAAGGTCAAGCCCTAGCACTGCCAGACGGAAATAGCTTTTATTGGGTTGGTTTCAGATGCAGGCTAATGCAGGTGTAACATTGATCTGGGAACTCCACTTAGAGCCAGCAGAAGTGAGTTCTGACCCTAAGAAGCTCTGGTTTTCCTGACTTCTCATGAGGTTGCATTTCTAGAAGGCTTAGTGTATATTAACATTGTGTGAACAATGCTTTGTATCTGCATATGAAAAGAATCTAGGTTCTAAGCTCATAATTAGGCATAGACTTTTCACCTCCCTGAGAGTCCAGCAGCATATGGGTTACTTTCTTCTGCAAGCTGTCCAGCATCATCCGGGCCACTGAGACCAGCAGTGCTCCATCCCAGTTCCCACCACTGTGACAGCCAACAAAATCCATATACACACACTTGGGGGGCGGATAGCAAGACTCCCGAAGAAAAGGCAGCAAGCAGAGGAGGGCAGAGCTCTCAAACTTCCACCAGTCCAGGCTCTATCCCCTGGGGATCTTCTGAAATATAGATAGGAGTTGGGGCTTTAGAATCTCCATCTACACTGGTCTCCAGACCAAGGTCGGAGAGTTCAGAGGAAGGAGAAAGAACCCTGGGTAGAGGAAGCAAAGACTTCACAAAGAAGGGAATATAAACCGGTCCTTGAGGAAAGAGGGGCCTGGAGCTGTCGGCCTCCTCTGATGCCCAGTGGTGGGGAGGCAGGAGGAGGTGGCCGTAGCCCACTGTGCCACCAAAGCTAGTGAGCAGCCTGGAGCCAATAACAGCAGCCCTGCTCAGCACCTCGCTGTAGGAGTTGAGTCTGGCAGGCCCCAGCCAAGTTCATTTCCTTCAATAAATCCAGCAGCTTCCCCTTTGATAAATGCTGTCCGGGCTGGAACATGTGGTGCTAACAAAATATGGTTTTAATTTGGAACCCGCTGCACTCTTGGCTAAATACTATGTGCATACAATAGCAGCTTCTCAGCCAGCCGAGTTAATACGCCTGGGCTGAAAACGGCTAAGCCCATGGGATTCAGCTACACACATTTTGCGGCTCTGAAAAGCTACCTAATAACCGTCATCAATTTTAATACTCTAGGACGTCTCGTGAGTATGGAAGCTTTTAAAGTTCAGCCATTTTTGCCTTTGCGTCCTGCGCAGAAGCATCGCAGACGTTTATTTTCCTGATATTTTATCCCCACTTATTGTCGGATGTTGTTTGACATTCAGAAAATAACATGCTGTTCTAATCAACAACTCAGCACTGCATTCAAATCCGATGGTCCATAGCCTCACGAAAAGGCAGGAGGGTTGTGGAGAGGGAAGACAGAGCTGGGGGAGGAAGCCAGACTCAGAGATTAACAGCAGACCGACAGGCTTGTTGTGGGGTGGGTCTCAGTCCTGGGAACAGAAACTCTCAGGTCTTTGTCAGGCTGAGTGTGGTTGCCCAGGGAAAGGAGAAAACCGGCTAAACGAGTTTCGATGTGGCCTTGGCAGTGGACAGTGTTGGTAACTGGACCTCCAGAAGAGCGTGAATAATGAAAGAAGCATGCTGCTCCCAGACTGTGGGTCACAATAGCCTGAGGCCATTGACCAGCAAACCCAAGATCCCAGCACCTGGCTAAAAATGTTACCGGGAAACAAGGCTGAGAAAGAGGTCAGCGGCAGGTGCTCTGGAGGCAGTGGGCAGCAGAGACAGTGAACAGGTTTGCTTCCTGGAGTGGGTTCTCTCCAAAGACCACCTTCTAGGAATGGGAGGGAAGCAAGCTGGGTCATTCGTTAATCCCCCCCCCCAAAAAAAAACCATGAATCAACAAATAACTTAGAGTACTGGAAGTGTATTCCTAAGGTGCAAAGGAAACTGATAGGAGTTTTTTCATGATGCTGGTGGCATTTGCAAGCTGCATTTAAAATACGCATTTTACAGTGTATTTTCAAGGCCAGCAGTAGAAGGCTTGCTTATCATTTCCCAGGTTCCACATGGTACTCAGCATTGCAAAAGAAAAATATTTCTCTTCTTATTCTTGTGTGCTCATTTTGAGAGACTAGCCTAACACCCCCCCCCCACACACACACACAGGGTTTCTCTGTGGCTTTGGAGCCTGTCCTGGAACTAGCTCTTGTAGACCAGGCTGGCCTCGAACTCATGGAGATCCGCCTGCCTCTGCCTCCTGAATGCTGGGATTAAAGTCGTGCGCCACCATCGCCCGACTTGAGGGGACACCTTTAACCCTTAAGTTTTGGGTGCATGTGCATGAGTGTGTATATTTATATAAACTATTATACTGAAAGGCATTGACAGAGATGCTTTTAATTAATTAATATATTATACTTTTTTGGCCTATTTTTTTGAGATAGAATTTCTTTGTGTAATCCCAGAACACACTCTATAGACCACGCTGGCCTTGAACTTAGAGATCTGCCTGCCTCTGCCTCCCCAGTGCTGGAATCAAAGGCATTGAGCCATTATACCCAGCTCTAATTGTCTTTTTAAATTCAGGGGCTTGCTCTGCAGCAGTTCTGACTGCCCTAGTACTCACCATGTAACTCAGACTAAATTCTGGGGCTACAGGCATGCAGCACCACATCTAGCCACAGACACTCCTGTATGATGAAGGTACGTCTTTTCCAGGGCTATTAAAACTCTTCAGTTTAGCTGAAAGGACTGAGTGGATACCAAGGCTCCCAGAACACTTGACCGAAGTCTCTGGAGTCCTCTATGTTTTCTCTGGAGAGGGAGAGAAAGGTAGTGTCCTTGTCCACCCCAAATGTGTTGCTTTGGAGCCTTGGGGACTTCAGGCAGGTGAATGTTAGGGACATTTCTACCTTTGGCACTGGCTTCTCCGTAACCCCCTCCTTTGGACTGCTTCCTCACTAATGGAAGGGACTGAGAGGAAGGTGTATAGTTTAACTGAGAAAGAATTCAGACTTCTAATGGTATAGAGATTGTGTGCCATTAGTTGGGAGGGGGGGTTCCCACATATTCATCGCAGTGATGAAATGCTATAGGGACAAGAGGTCAGTGGGCATTTAATCCAAACCAAATTTAGCAAGTGGAACAAGCCTCTAATTGGAGGCCTGGATTCCACATTAAAAGCCCTTCTCCACCTGATACCTTTTAAAGATACCGCTGTGGTATCTAAATTTCATGGATTTCACTCATTGCAGGTCCCCAAGCACACTAACCATGAAGCACTGGCCCAGGCCAGCACCTGCTTCCAGCAGCCGGAGCCTAGGGACTGAGAGGAAAAGTCAGCATTTCTTTTTTAGGCTCTGGATCGCTCTGATGTATAAGCATTTAACTCCCTCCTGGTACCTCAATTCCATCTTCCTCTAGTGTCCCTTTGAGTGAGCTGCTGCAGTTTCTGCATTAATGTTCCTCAGCCTTTCTAGTAACTAAGAAGCAAGATTTTCATCAGAGAACGCCACCCTTCACCCACAGTTCCCGAGGGTCGGGTGTAACTGAACTCCTCTGAATGTGGGTGGAGCATCTGGACCCTGCCTAGGCCAATTATTTCATCTCATTTCATGGCTGTATGATTCGTCTAGACAGAGCCTATGAGAGGCGGTGATGGTTTCTGGAAAGAGGCTCTCCTTGTTTTCAGTTTTGGGCACCTGGGAGGATGTGAGCTTCTATTGTGCCCTTGGGGCCGTAGGAAGCCGACACTAATTCTAACAAAGCAGTAGCCAGATCTGAAAAGTGGAGATGAAAGCAAAATCTTGGCACCAACTAGGCGTAGTGATGCATGCTTTTCATCCCAGCACTCCCAGGAAAGAAACAACAGACTTGTGAGTTCAAGGCCAGCCTGGCTTACTTAGAGAGTTCCAAGTCAGTTAGGGCTACACAATGAGGCCTTGTCTCAAAAATAAAATAAATTCCTTCATTTTTTTCATGTGTAAAAATAACACAATAAAAATGTGCGTTCTGCTAATACTACCCTAACCCAGCTCTGCCAGAGAACCAACACTACCACGAGTCTGAACCTAGGCCGCGCTACAAATCTTGTTTTTAGTCAAAATCATGGCAGGTTTTCTATTGCTTGCAAGGAGAAGACAGACACACCCAACAACTTCCTGTTCTTTCGCATTAACCCACATCAAACAACACTTCCCAGAAAGGCTCATCCGCTCTAAATCATGTACCTGATGTACCCCCGCCTCGGGAAGCTGGACCTGGAGAGTTACATGAAAGGAATGCGCTGGCTATGGGGTAAAGTCAGGGCGAGCCTAGGAAATTGAGGAAACCCTGTCCCCAAATAAGAAGCAAGCAGGACTAGAGAAGCGCAGGGGTTCAGTCGCTAGACTGGGGGAAGGATAGCAAAACGAACAAGAAACGGAACTAAACGCACAGAATATGCGGTATGAGTCCTCAAGCAAGGTTTGGGCTTCCACTATTCCTTCAATAAATAGTTCCTGGAATATTTCGTTGCAAAGAAATGTGAGAGAGCACGGTGGGGAAAAAGATGGGTAAGTAGTCCAGGTAAACTTAATATTTTAGTACTCAATTTTGCTCATTCTTATCAGTTCCAGCTTCTAAATGAAGAGGGTTGTTCTCCTTGTTTATTTGTTCATTCACTCATTCATTCATTTATTCGAGTGTGGGCTCTCTTCACAAGGTATACATGTGAAGTCAGAGGGCAACATGGGAGAAACTGATTCTCTCCTCCTCTCATCCGGCAGGGATCAAACTCAGGTCGTCAGACTTGGCAGCAGACACCTTTACCTGATGAGCCCTTTCACTGGCCCTCGATTCCGACTAACCCTCTGGCCAAGGACAATGATAAGTTCTGGATGTAAAACAGAATAATGACAGCGGAGTATGTTGCAAGGCCCTGAAAAAGAACTGACATAGTTTGGTTCTGCAGACAGAGCCAGAGAAACATGGACCCTGCAAAGGAAATGCGTGGGGTAAGCTACCCGTGATGTAGGCTTCGGCAGCTCTGTCTGCTTCTCTGGGCGGATAGATGTCACTTAGGGTAACAGTTGGCAGTCTGACTGAGCCGAGGAGCCAGAGATTGGAGTTTGGAAATAGGAAGGGGAAAATCTCACAAAAAGGAAACATTAGAGGGGAACTCTCCAACTTTCCCCTAAATAACAGCACCTGGAAGTCTGGATAGGGCGAGGGGACGTCTGGTGTTGGACAGGTGGCACCTAGAGTGTGGCTCACCAGGTCATGGTGGCCCATCACTGTGATGATAGGAGTGGGGCTATTTCTCAGTACTAAACAATTAGGCAAATCCTAAATAGAGTCCCTTCCCCCACAACACCCCAAATAAAGTCTTCGTGGCTGCATTATTCAACAAAGTTCTAGGCAATGTGGCTTTCAAATACAAATAAAAAAATTAAATGTAGCTCCTTAGTCACATTAGACATGTTTCAAATGCTTATAGCCACACATGGTTGGTCTTACTGCACTGTCTTGGAAGTTCTATAGGATGCTGGTGTTTCATATTATTAGAATACTCTGTGGTAGCTGTCAAGTTGGGAGCATAGGCCCCAGCCCCCAGGCCTGGCCTGGCCTCCAAATCCCAGCAGGCCAGGTCCTGACCTCTCCATGGGGGTGGGGTCAGGACCACTCCCCAAGGTATTTAAGAGATCTTCTGAAAGAGGAGCACGTGGGTCCCCCCCCCCCCCCCCCGTGGTCGCATTTGTGGCTTCCCGGTTTCCCCCTCAGGGCCACCTAAGAGTGCAGAACTTCCATTAAACCTGGATATTTCTTAATTTGGCTTGTTTTGATTTGGCTTGATTGGGAATTTTGCGTCGGCAGGGAGCTCACATTAGGAAATATTCCTAACAGTAGCAATCTAACTTCTTGCTAAAATAAAAGTCAACTTTTCTGAGGAACATCTAAAATGTCTTTAACTTATTACCCTAAAATTTCAGCATACAAAAATTTAAAGAATTATTAGTTGTCTAAATAAGCAGGAAAATGTAACTCATAGTAGAAAAAAAGTGACCGATAAGCAGACTCCTAGATAGCCCAACCATTAGAATGAACAGACTCAGTGACTATGGTAAGTATGTATAAGAAGTTCTGGGAAAATACATATAGCATATGGTAGGTAAATAAAATTTTTCATGAGATGTGGAAGCTTAAAAAAAAAAAAAAGCCAGGTGGGTACGTAGCTCAGTTGAGAGTGCTTACTTAGTGTGCATGCAGGGCATGGTGACACCTTCAGGTAGTCCCAACAGTCAGGGAAGTAGAGGGAGGAGGATTAAGGAGTTCATGGTCGTCCTAGGCTTGGAAAAGAGCTGGAAGTCAGTCTGGGCTAGATGAAAACCTATCTCATAAAACAAACAAGAAAGAAATCCTGGGAACTGGAGACTACAGTGCCCAAAGTTGCGACACTCAGTGTGATGTCAGGAGCCATGATGAACACAACATATAAAATAATAAGTGAACCTGAAGACAGACCGACAGGTATTATCTAAGGGGAGAGAAAAAAATGAAATAAAATAAAAAACCTGTGGTTTGTCAGCTAGTCTAAGTTATATGTACTTAGAGTTTTATAAAAAGAACAGAGAACAAAGCCGGAAAGAATCTGAAGAGATATTGGTTGGGATTTGTGTGTGAGTGTGGTTCTGAGAACTCCCACATGCTGAACAAAACATCCTTCACCCAAACTCTACCTCCAGACCTTTTATTTTGAGACAGAGTCTCACCAAGTTGTCCATGCTGGCCCTGAACTCATTCTCTGATATGGGATTCCCTCTGTATGCTATGAATATGTTTTATTGCCATTGGTTAATAAAAAAGCTGCTTTTGGCCAATGGCTTAGCAGAACACAGCCAGGCTGGAAAAGATATATAGAGAAAGTAGGCAGAGTCAATGAGAGGTCATGTAGCTGCCACAGGAGAAACCTTAACGGTAGGCCACAACCACGTGGCGATACACAGATTAGTAGAAATGGTTTAATTTAAGATGTAAGAGCTAGCTAGGAATATGCTAGAGTCATTAGCCAAGCAGTGTTACAATTAATATAGTTTCAATGTGATTATTTTGGGTCTGGTTTGCCGGGAAATGAACAAGCAGCCTCCATCTCCAATTCTCTAACCCAGAAAACACTCAACCTGTGATCTTCCCATGTCAGCATCCTAAGTAGTAGGGTGACTATAGCCAGGGCCAAAAGTTTCAAATATAATAAGAAGCAGCTATCTCGAGAGACCGCACACACATTCCTTCCTTCCTGTTGTTCTCCCCATGATCATTGTCTTTCTTCTTTAAGGTTTTGTTGAATATAGGGTCTCACTATGTAGCCCAGGCTGGTCTCAAACTCATTACTTTTCTTCCTGGATGCTAGAATCACAGGCATATACTTCCATGTCTGGATAACGGGTATCATTTTAAAGTTGGTTCCCTTCAAGTTTCCAGAAGGCTGATGAGCCACAGGCCATGTGTATGTGTCTATGTCTTCACACGTGTCAGAAGGAAGAAGCAAGGAGACGCTTCCCATAGTTGGGAAATACAAGGCCTTCACATCAATCTGATGTAGCTAAGTTAAATTGAGTTAACAAAACAAACAAAAACCATAATCTTAGATGCTAGATTATTCCAGATCAAGTATGGGTAGAAAACCTTCAAGTCAGTGTTTGCTAGCTTCTTAAAATTGACCTGTGACGGTGTGGGGTTGTAACTGAGAAGGAAATCTCCTTCAGAACTAGTGACTTACATCATTATTTAATGCCACTAAGAGGAAGCTGGCAAACCCATAGAGCCAGTCTTGAAACTGTATGCATCATGGGGCTTTCCCCACTACTGGGTGTTTTTGTAGTTCCTCAAGGGGAGTTGAGATCATCCAGGTAGTAATCTAGATGCGGAAGTAGCTTGTAAGCATTTTAGGATAACATCAAATATGGTGCCAGTAGCCAGGCGTGTGGTACATATCTATAATTCCAGTGCTTGAGAAAATTGAAAATTCTAAGCCATCCAGCATGAGCTACATGCTGAGACCATGCCTTTAAAAATCAATTAACTAAAAACAGGTAGGTAGGTAGCTTGATAGATGATAGATACATGGATAGATAGATAGATAGACAGATAGATGGATAAAACGTAGGCTCAGTGTACCCACGGTCCCACCTAGAATATACCCAGGGCTCTTACAATAACAACATTCAAAACAACAATAATGTAAACTGGGAGACAGGACACTGATTTTGACAAGCTGGAAATGGTAGAAGAGTTGTGGTTGAATAGTCCCCAGATGGCAATAACTTCTAACATAACTAATTTAAACCAACCAGTTCTCTGGGCTGTATTTTCCATGCCCAGTTGAATTAGCATTCTAAGTTAGCCAATCTGTTTTGCTGCATCAGTACACTTCCTGGAGAACCAGTGAGACAGAATAATGGCAGACACTGTCTTTTCAACAACAGAGATCACAGCCCGCAGCCCGAGAATTGGCAATCACACAATTAGACATAAAAGACTTGGGAAGGAGGTGAAGGACAAACTGGTCAGTTCAGTTTTACCAGTTACACACCAACCTGTTTCTCTTTTTTACTTTCTGAGACAAGGTTTCATTGTGCTTTCGTTTTCCTTAAGGAGAGCTGTAGAATGTGTTTATCATCGGTGTAACCAAAAGTCTTGGAAGCTAGCTCTGTGACAACAATTTTATTAGTACCAGGTATCATTTACCCTGCACATAACCTGGTAACCTTGGAGATGCTCCAGGTGTCTATCAAGTCCATTTCATTGCCCAGATGTGCTTAGGATGGGTGAAAAATGGAATATATATTCCCAGAAAATGAGACGGAGAAAGAATATCACAGAGAATACTGGGTGACTGTAATATTAAGTTCAAGGTCAAATGACCCATGAGACAGACAGGACACCCCCATCCCCGTAATGCTTGCCATAAGCAAGCTTTGGTGGTAGTGGTGGTAGTGGTGGGGAGGTGAAGATGAAGGTAGGGATGGAGGTGGAGACGGGGATGGAGGTGGGGATGGTGGTAAAGATGAAGGTGGGGCTAGAGGTAGAGATGGAGGTGGGGATGGAGGTAGAGATGGAGATGGGGCTAGAGGTGGGGCTGGTGGTGGTGGTGGTGGTGATGGTGGTAGTGATTCTTTTCAAACTACAGTGTTTGCCAAACTAAGAAATAAAAAGACAAAAGTAAATATTATGCCAGGTTTAGCAAACAGTAGTTCTAAGAGACCCAAGGTCAGTCCTGTGCATGGAGAGAATTCTGCTGGCTAGGCATTGTTCTCTGGAGCCAGACTGTGCAGAGTCACTGAAGGGCATGAAGGCTACCTACCTTAGCAGAGCAGGAGCCAGGCCTTTGGACATAGACTGTGAGTCAGGAATTATTCTAATGGTGTTTCTTCCACAACCCGTGACCTACACATGCTCCAGTTAACCATTTTGCTGTCTCTGTGCAGGTCAGGGGCCTTGATATCTCACCCTTTGTGATTTTCTCTTCTGGTGCCTTTGTTTCTTTGCTGAATTGGAGATGTCCTTACCCAGGGGGCATTGCTTTTCTTGCAGCCCTGATGCTGCACACCAAGATCAGGAAGCAGAGATGCTGTCTCTTGGGTCCTGGTACAGCCTCAGAACATTGCTGTCAAATGGCCTCCCCTATGAACCCCAAGTGTTGTTGTCCATGTTCACTAGCCTGGATACTCCCTCTCCTTGCCAGAGGTCTTCTCCTCTTGGCTCTCAGCATTCCCTTACACCCCACTGGGAGTAGTCTTTGTATCTAAAATTGACCTCTAGTCACCGTTCTGTCAGTTTTTAATTCTTCAGTACCTCCAGCTCCTAGCTCTTGGGTCTTCCCTGGACACGATCAACTCTCAAACTGCTAACTCTGACTGCCATTCACTGTTTGCGTACCTGACCATACTGAGGCCCCAGTGACCCCTATACAATGTTTTCCTTTGTCCATTAACCCCCACTATTTTTGTTTTTGTTTTTTTTGAAGCCATACTATGTGGTCTATGGTTTATTGTGTCAAATGCTATCTTGTCAGTGCCCTAAACTCCCTGCTCCATTTTGTCCTTTGATTATATCCACCATATCTCAGAACTCAACTGTGTATTTTATTATATCCGCCATATCTCAGAACTCAACCATGTATTTTAAGTCTCCTCCTAGGCAGCAAAGTGTGCCTGGAGAAACTCCCCAGCCTGGAAGTTCCCCTACATGTCACCAGCCCTTGCTGTGGAATAATCCTCTTGTATACTGTAAAAATTTGTTGCTTGAATTGGTTTAATAAGTTGGTTTAATGCTGATTGGCTGGTGGCCAGGCAGGAAGTATAGGCAGGGCAACCAAATTAAGGATGATGGGAAGGAGAAGGGCAGAGTGAGGAGCTGCCAACCAGACACAGAGGGAGCAAGAGATGAATGTGTCATGCTAATAAAGGTACTGCCACATGGCAGAGTGAAAATAAAGAATATGGGTTAACTTCAAATGTAAGAGCTAGTTAGTAATAAGCCTAAGCTATTGGCCAAGTATTTATTTATTTATTTTTAAAGAAAGAAACTTTTTTTAAAGACTTATTTATTTATTATGTATACAACATTCTGCCTCCATGTATGCCCACACACCAGAGGGGGGTGTGCCAGATCTCATTACAGATGGTTGTGAGCCACCATGTGGTTGCTGGGAATTGAACTGAGGACCTCTGGAAAAGAAGCCAGTGCTCTCAACCACTGAGCCATCTCTCCAGCCCCTTGGCCAAGTATTTATAATTTGTATTAAGCCTTTGAATTATTATTTGGGGTCAGGCAGTTGGGGCAGGAAACATCTATTTACAAATCCTGCCTCTTAAACTACATTTACTCCAGGGAATCCCATTGTTCTTCCCTTATCTCTCATCCTTTGGACCCTCAAACTCCATTTCAAATGTTTGGTGCTTCTCTGAATTTTGGACTCAGATCTCATCTTTTTCTTTACAAATGCCTTTTTCCCCAAAAGAGAAAAATAGAAGCCCTTGGGCAGTAATCACTTCAGTTCCTGCCACCTGAACCCATGAGCCACTCTACATGTGTACCCATCCTTTGTTTTTACTTTCTGATAATAAAGAAGAAAAGATTCTCTTCCTTTGTAGGACCATTCTATTTCCTGGGCCATAGATCCTGTGGTGGTTTGATTGCAAATGGTCCCTGTAGACCATAGATTTAAATGTTTAGTCACCAGGGAGTGGCATAAGTTGAGAAGGATCAGGAGGTGTGGCCTTGAAAGAAGAAGTGTGTCTCTGGCAGTGGGCTTTGAATTTTTTTTCCCCCCGAGACAAGGTTTCTCTGTAGCTTTGGTGCCTGTCCTGGAACTAGCTTTTGTAGACCAAGCTGGGCTCCAACTCACAGAGATCCACCTGCATCTGCCTCCCCAGTGCTGGGATTAAAGGCGTGCGCCACCACCGCCTGGTGGGCTTTGAAGTTTTAAAAGCCCATGCCAGGCTTTTTTTTTCTCTCTCTTTCTTTCTGCCTGTAGATCAGGATGTAACTCTCAGCTACTTCTCCAGCACCATTGGTGCCTTCCATGCTCCCTATCATGATGATAATGGGCCCCTGAAACTGTAAGCAGGCCCCAATTAAATTTCTTTTAAATTAAGTTAAATTTCTTTTCAATTAAATCTCTTTTATAAGAGTTACCTTGGTCATGGTGTCTCGTCACAGCAATAGAACAATGACTAAGACAGTAACTGGTCTTTCTTTGGACTGCTAGCTCCAAAATAATGACATGAAGACTTTTTATTAATTATAAAAGTTTGGCCTTAGCGTAGGCTTATTCAAAACTGTCTCTTATAACTTAAATTAATCTGTTTATATTAATCTACGTTCTGCCACATGGCTTGTTACCTCTCTTCAGTACTGTCTATCTGACTTCCTCCTCATCTGACTTGTGACTCTGCCACAGGTTCTTTCCCAGAGTTCCTATCTCTCCTTAGAAGCCCTGTAGATCCTCTCCTACCTAACTACTGGTCATTCAACTCTTTGTTAAGCCAATCAGAATGTGCCTTAGGGAGATGAGGATAAACAGAGACACATCTTCACACAGTATACAAAAAGAGTACTCCAGCAGTGTATTATTAATTATCCTTTCCTCTCTTTGACCTGTCCATCTTCAGTGAGTTCTTTTCATCAGCCTGAAGTATGCGCTAACACTTGGGTTCTACAAAACAAACACAATCCCACTCCTGGAGGCCAACTTTGATTTTGAGCTCTCTCTCTCCTCTTCACTCTAAGCTGACAGCCCCCGTTTGCCCTTATTTAACCGCTCCTCCAGTTGACTTTGTCCCTTACTTTTTGGTTAACAGTGTCTTTCGCCAAGTACCAACTGACCCTCCAGGATCCTGAAACTCATGGCAGGCAGTCCTTGATCTATTTTAGGATTCCTTAGCAGACTCCAGCAATGTTGACTATCTCTTCTGGGAGGGTGGATGGTGATAATGGGGGAAGCTACTGTGTGTGTGTGTGTGTGTGTGTGTGTGCGTGAGTGTACAGCAGGTTCGTGTGAATGTTAATGGTTAAACTTGGATGTCATTTCTCAGGAGCCATCCATACTTTCAGAAATTTTAGATTCATTTATTTTTATTATTTATTTAATTATTTAGATGTATTTATTTGTGTATGAATGTTTGAATGTTTGGATTGCATATATATCTGTGAACAATGTTTATCTGCCTGGTGCCTGCAGGGCCAAATGAGGGCCCTGCAGCTAAAGACAGTTGCAGGTGGCTATCTGGGTGCTAGAATAGACAGGTTGAGTCCTCTAGAAGAGCATCCAGTGCTCTTAACCACTGAGCCATCTCTCGAAACATCTTCTTGTTGAGACAGGATATCTCACTGGGAACTGGGGTTCCTAAGTTAGAGTATGCTAGGCTGGCAAGCCACTGAGCCTCAGATATTGTCAGTCTGTCTGTACCTCCCAACTCTGGGCTTACAATGCCAAACCACATAGGGGTCACACTCGGGTCCTCCTGCAAACACTTTTTAAACTAAGCCATCTCCCCAACCTTAAAACAATTTTCTTGGAACCCAAACTATCACTCCCTTCTGGGGTTTCTCTTGCCTTCCTGCTTTTCTCTGTTGTTAGCTTTTCCTTATCTAGTTGACATACATTTATTTATTTACTTATTTCAGACCAGGATTGCATCAAACTCACTATGCAACTAAGAACTTCTGCTTCTCCTGCTTCTGCCTCCCAAACGCTGGGATTACAGATATGCACTCCCACATTCCAGTTCTGGCCTTAAAATTTTAGAAGCCCTCAGACTTAGTCTCTTCTTACACTATTTTCTCTTCTCAAGTTCTCATTTCTATGCTGAGAGCCCCTAAGTACATACAATAGCCCAGTCTTTAATCCTCTGAGTCATTTAAAGACCTGCTTTACAGGAACACGCTGTACTTAGTTTGTTCAGAGCTAGGCCTATGGCTATTCTTACTGTGCTAAAGAGTTTTGTATTTTTTGTTTGCTTGTTTTCTCTTCCGGGTCTACTCTTTACCTGAGGCTAACTTGGTTACTGTATTCACTGGCTTCCATCTAAGTTCATTCACTGAGGATCTCTGGAACCTACGAACAGTGAGGTCAAGATATTTATCTGTTTAGCTTGCCCTCTTTGAGCTTGCCACAAGCTGTCTGAGTCCCTGAGTTAAAGTCACTGCTTCTCTTTATGGGAACTTCTCTGCACACCATCCATTTGACGTCTGGATTAGTAATTCTTTTTTGTTTGTTTGTTTGTTTTTTGTTTTCAAGACATGTTTTTTTAGTAGCTTTGGAGCCTGTCCTGGAACTATCTCTTGTAGACCAGGCTGGTCTCGAACTCACAGAGATCTGCCTGCCTCTGCCTCCCTAGTGCCACCACTGCCTGGTTTGGATTATGAATTCTTAAGTACTATTAGCTCCTAGTTCTTGCTTTCTCTCCTTCCCTTTCTTTCTCCTTCCTCTTCCACTTTCTCTCTCTATCCCATTGTAAATAGTTCTCTCTTTAATTACTCCAGTTTGACCATAGTACTGTTTGCTTCTTGCTGTATCCTAGTCAAGTAATTGACATTGGAAGTTGCATCAAGAAACGTATCCTCAAAATAGAATCTGGGGCTGGTTGATTGTGTTTGCCAAGCTCAAGCATAACCTTGTGGGAAACAGGGATGTTTGAACCATGGGAAAATGACATAAATCTGAACTCAATAGTGTCACTTTAAAGAAAACTACTGGTTGTCACTGTGTGGGGTGCAGAGTAAACAAAGGCCAAGACATTGGGAGAGCAAAGGCTGTGACACTTGATTGCTCTGTCAAAGGTAATGGGGTCACCTAGCTTCTTTTAACAAGATACGTTAAGAGCAATGGATAGATATTGAACTACAGCTGTGTGGTGTAGACCCTGCTGGCTCATTTTGTTTCCTGGCTTCCCAGACCTGAATAATCATACAGAAATGATATTAATTACAACACTGTTTGACTGATGGCTCAAGTGTATTTCTACCCAACTCTTATATCTTAAATTAACCCATTTCTATTAATCTATGTATCACCACAAGGCTTGGCCTACTGGTAAGGTTCTGGCATCTTTTTCCTTTGGCAGCTACATGGTGGCTGCCTGACTCTGCCTTCTTTCTCCCTGAATTCAGTTTAGTTTTCCTGCCTAGCTCTATTCTGCCCCACCATAGGCCAAAGCAGCTTCTTTATTAACTAATGGTAATGAAACATATTCACAGCCTACAGAGAGAAATCCCACATCAGTGTGGAGTCCAGTATCCATGGTAACCTTGAGAGTTGTTACTGTTTTTACATTAAAAAATAACAATTGGTATTGCGGTGGAGTTTAGGAACTACAGCTATAAATGAAACAAATGTTCACAGGCTTCAACATCACACAGGGATCTGGTTAAGAAGCAGGTTCCAATTTAGCAGTTCTTGAGCAGCACCTGATGGTTTGCTGTACAATTAGGTGATACCAAGGTACTGCTTGTCTGTAAACCACAGTGGGTCTGAAGGAGTAGGAGCATGAATGGGAAGTGAAGAAGCTGTAAGAGAGTCATTCTCAGGACAGTGAAGCTGCAAGAGAGTCATTCTCAGGGAAGTGAATTGCAAGGGAGCTGTCCATAGCCTGTTCAGTTGCCACAGCCTTCTGCCCAGTGGGACCTGAAGAGGGCTTCGCCAAGGCAGAGAAAATGGATTGGTAAGAGGAGTACCAGATCCTGGCGTAGCTCTGAGGTGACTCTCCTGTTACCACAAGAGAAAGTGGTGTTACTGCTATAGAATTGGCTTTGTTGATTTCAATAGGACCACCAGAGATATGGCAAATACAATATCCAGACTTACGTGTCATGCAAAGAAGTAGATGCAGGGGTTTGTGGCAACAGCTAACTGATTACCATGTTCTTAACAGCTAACTGATTACCATGTTCCTAACAGCTAACTGATTACCATGTTCCTAGAGATGAACTGAAGTAACAGATTATTAAAGTGTTTCATGCATACAGGTAGAGAAACTTCAGTTCCGATGAAATTCCCTAGAGGGAAAATATGGCCCCTTATCCAGTTTTCAGACCTATCCAGTTCACAGACTCAGAACTCTCTAAGGAGAGCACCTGTAATGTTTCCCAAGGTTGGATGGATCAGTGACCATTTCTCAGGATGACTAGAGGCTAGGGATAGGGGAACAACCAGAAATGCTGTTTGGGGGTTACCTTAAGAGTAAGGGCAGTGACATTCAGATGACATTAGAGTCTTGATTGGATTCATCTAACAGGGCAGGGCTTCCATGAGACCTGAAACCCATTGGATTAACTTTCCCAGGTATGGCATGAAGAGACTGGCAGGGTCCCCATGTTGCTTCCCTAAGGACTGTTGTAGTAAGAAGAACCCTGCGGTAGGCCCTGACACTTGCCACCCCTGTGCCACCCCAATTGTAGATAGAATATAAAAACCATATTTCATTCTGTTCAGCATGGTCAGCTTCCCTCTGCGTTTCAGTCTTCATTATTTTATCCCAACTTCGCTGAACATCTCCTTTTTCTTTTCTGCCTTTCTTTGGTCCCAGCTTGTGTGGTACATTATTCATTACTCCAGATGAGCAAAATGGAGCAGCCTTCATTATTGCAAATTGAATCTCTCTCTTTTTTAAAAATAAGCTTTAATCACAAAGTAAGACATATTGGTCATAGATCACTTCAAAATATAGGAGAATGCAGACAAAAACTTGTCTTTCTCCATCTACCTCTCCAGAGTAATTAGTATTTTCTATTTCTTTACCTACATTTGAATCTGTCTTTGTTCTATGATTTTATGACACAATTTTATTAATAGTTTATTATAAACTCCATATTACTGCATATGAATAATTTTATATACATTTTATTAAACTGTTTATTGTGAGAGTAGCAGTAGACTCGCAGGTACTTGTAAGAAATGACTCAGAAAGATGCTCTGCTCTGCTTCTCCAGGTCAAGGTTCCTTCAATGGGTTTTGTTGTTGCTGTTGTGTTGGTGGTGGTGGTTTGTTTGCTTCTTTTGATAAGGGATGACGTTCCAGGCGGACTTTAAATTTACTTCGCGGCTGAGGATAACCTTGAACCTCTCTCCTACCTGCCTTCAGGTCCCTACTGGGATGATAGGCATATGCTAAGATGCCTGGTTTATGCTGGGGTTTGAACCTAGGGCTTTGTGAATGCTAGACAAGCATTGTACCAACTGTTGTATCCCTACTCAATGGTAGCTTCTTAAAAAATTTTACAGTGGTCAATTATTGATATTCATTTGCTCCATTTATCTTCTCCAGGCTTTTTCTGTTGTTTTAAAAACTCATTTGTGTGTATGTGCTTTTTGTGTTTAATTCATCACAAATTTCATTACATACACAGATTCACAAGTCATAGTCAAGACAAGCAAGTTTATCACTTTGGACCCCCAATGCTGCCTTTTTGTGGTCACGTCTACTATTTTTCCATCTCTCCCTTCATCCTCATGTGTTCTCCATTTGCATATTTTGGTCATCTCAGAAATGTTAACTTAAATGGAGTCACATTATTTGTATACTTTTAGAATTGGCTTTTTATTAATTATAACTTCACTGAGGTTCACCCAAGTTTCATTCATCAACTTTGTTATTGCTGCATAGTATTCTACAATGTGGAGGCAGTACAGCTTGGCCAATCAACCCTTTGAGAACATATGAATGATTTTTAATTTGGAGCTATTATGAAAAAGAGTGCTATGAGCATTCACATACATATTTTATGTGAATACAGTTATGTTTTTTGCCTTCTGGGATAAACGTCCACTAATATAATTTTGAGGTTATATGGTAATTGTATAGTTAGAGGGAAAAAATGTTTTGTATGTTTTCTGTTGCTAATGACCTAATACCACAGGCTGAGTGGGTGAGACCTGGTTATGGCCTTGCTAGTGGAGTCCTGGGGTGGCATAGGACATCATATGGTGTCTTCATATGTTAATGCATGTTTACATGAACACACCTGGACATATTCCTGGTACTGTATGCTATTCTGTTCTCTATCTTGTAAAGCCACAGGTATTTCTTTCTCTAACTCTGGTCACTTCCCAAGGCCCTGCCTCTAAGCACCATGGCATGAATGTCTACCCTCCCCACAGGTTCAGTGTCAGCAGAGAGTCTGTAGAGGGAGTAAACCATCTTCAAGTCACAGTGATGGACTGCTCATATAACTCACATGGAGGGAGGTGCTTTGCAGTGTTTTAGGAGATTCAACTGGCAGAACTTGCCCTTTGAAAAATGCACATAAAATTTACTGCATTGTTTAGGAGACCTATATTATTTAAAATGTGTGTTTTCTAAGGGGTCTATGTCCCAGGGTGTTTTGCAGCAGGGTTGTTTGTTTGTGTTAGGGGGACACCAAATGCTCATATGGCATTGTGTTCCGGATCCTAGTTTTTTCTTATGTTTGCCACTCAAAACTGTCATGCTGTTTTCATTTGAAATAGCTAAAGAAATTAGAGTTCTCATTGTTCCTCCTGAGGTTTTTGTTTTTGTGTATCTTTTGTTGGCCATGTTGAATGGTTGATCTCTTATGAATTTGGGGGCGAGTTAGAGATGTTAGCATTTTATTTGTTGGTCCACTGCTTGGACTTTGAGCCTAGAACTTTGAAATGTTTGTATAACCAAACCTGTCATATTCTTGTTTAAATCTTCTTGTTTTGTTTGGGAAGAGTTTTCCTTCTTTATGCCTTGGTTTCATCCTTATTTTGGTAGAGTTATGTCATACATATTGGTTTATAAGTCACCCCAGATTCTTGTTTAAACAGTCAAGGGATATATAGACACTCTAAGGAAGTAAAAATGCTGTATGAGCCATGGAAGGTACTTTTTATTTATTCCGGATTGTCAGGATTCTTGACACATGTAAACCTAGCTGTGCCAAATGCAGTTTCATGTGTTGACGAAGGAGTACTTACACTGTGACTGTGAAGGATTTCTAACACTGAGGGGAAGGCACTGTTTATACACGCTGCTAACTATGTGCTTGCACATTTTCAAAGTGCTCAGGTGTGTTCACGTGGATTAGCAGCAGGGCTTGTTCCGGCTTCCTCTGAGAAGGACATTGAAGGAGAAGCGGTCATGGGTTTGCTTTTGGCTGAGACGCGGGTGAGGCAAGAACTGCATTTGGCCAGCTATGGGCAGGATGAAGAGCTCGCCATCCCGAGATCTGCAGCGGATGGCAGCTGGGGTGGCTAGCGGAGGGATGCAAAAAGATGCAAAGCATTTGCTCTGAATATAAGTACAAGTAATCACTTAGTAAAAGCATTTGGCCCCAGCAATGAGAAAATGAAGTCATTTGGAAGAAACAAAAATAAAACAAAGAAATGAAAATGGAGATTAGGTCCACATGTTGTGGGCTGATGTCTCCCTGGGAGGAGTGGTCACAGATTTTTTTGATCCTCAAAAGCTACCACATATTAAACCCATTTAACTAATTTGGATATGTTTGCCATTTACCACAAAGAACATAAATTATAGTGGGCTGTGGACTGGTGACTAGAAAGGCAGTTCCCCTAAAATGGAAGGAGATTGAAGGCACTTGTATTACGTAATTGGTGCAGTATGCCAGTCCCTGCAGTCTGGTTAGCCTTGAGAAGCTCTTGTTTCAAATGAATGCCCATTTAGTGAAATTTTGTATAATTTTTTCCTAGAACTACCCTGCTCAATTATGGCAAAGTAGATTCTGCTAATCACAGCTCATAGTCTGGGGGCTGAGAACGGTCATTTGGATGAGATGCCTTTTCTCGTACAGTCCTGGGTTTCAGTAGAGTGTTAGGGGAGATGAGTTGGGGGTGGCTGACATGATTCCCGTCTTTATTCCTGAGATGTATGAATCTCTGTAAGGATGCGATCGCAGTGTGGACCAGCTTCTTTTGCTCACCTAGCCAAACCCCTTCGTGTTATAGATGGAGAAATAAAGGAACCTGTCTGAGGTCATGTAGTGATATAGTCATGATAAGCCCAGACAGTTTTCTTCCCATTGTACAAAAATGCATGCCCTCCAAAGCATGGTGACCCATTTGGGGTAACTCAGACATTTTCATCATCTCTTCTGGATCTCCTCCTGCACCGGGCAATCACTTGTCCCCTGCCTTCCTCTGTCGCATGCTCATTCTCTCCTTCAGTTTTTGCTGCTGCTGATTGGGCTTTGGGAACAGTGGGCTAAAGGTTCACAGTCTTGTTAGTTGTTGTTGGTGTTGCCACCAAAGAGTGAGAAAGGGGCCTCTACACTGAAATCCCCAAGTTGTAAATATTGCCATGGGCCTTTGAGAAGCTCCAAGCCCTAGACACAGTGTTCACTGTGTTAGGGAGAAAGGGCCTGAGGAGGAGTGTGATGCTTGACCCATCTGCTCCCTTCTGAAAGTCCCGTCTCCTATGGCCTCCACCTTCACTTCCTGTATAAGCTTCACCATACTGTGTGGAGATGCTGCACTAGTGTGAGGATGTGCTAAAATTGACAAATCAGGGAACTTTGGGGAGCATAGTCTTTTCTTTTTCTTTTCCCATCACCCTGCCATTGACCTACACTCCCAGCATTCTATAATCTCATATTGCCATGTCAAATTCCGTTGTTCACCCAGTAGGCTCAGGTTGTTTCTTTTCTCTTTCCTTTCTCCTATTGCTATTAACATGTTAGGGCCCGGTGTGATGGCACATGCCCTAAACCCAGCACTTGGGGGACAGGGGCAGGCAGATCTCTGTGAGTTCAAGGCCAGCCTGGTCTACAAAGCAAGTTCCAGGACATCCAGGGCTGTTACACAGAGAAACCCTGTCTGGAAAAAACAAAAACCAACCAACCGACCAACCAACCAAACAACATGTTCATGTGACCATGTTAGCTGTTTCAACCAACGTCGCCATGCATATGTGCCAACTTTTTCTCTGTTTGTTCCACCTTCCTGACAGTATTGGGTTCCTTCCAGAGCATTCCTTCTCCCATGTAATCTTCACGGTATCAATTCAGGTGCCTGATCCTCCCTCTTTTAGGTCTGGGGTTGCTAAGGCTTTCTGGATCTTTCAGCCATGAGCAAATAACAGAGGGACCTCAGGGATGGTTCTCAGGAAGGTTCCTGGCATTCTAGTCTCCCCCTGGGTACTACCCATTGCTAGGCCTGGTGCTTGAGTATCTCAGTTCTGTCAGTAACTAGATACCTTTCAATACGTCCCTTCTCCATTTCTTTCTCTTGCAAACAAGAATCTCCACAGGCGGTCCTTTTCCTGTAGGACCATCAGATGTAGGCTTAGAGTGTTTTCTTCAAATGTACTCCATCCAGAGTATTCCAGAATTAGCCTAGGTTAGCTCCCCCACCCCTGGTGGTATAGTCCTGAACACTGGCTTTCTTTTAGCTGACAGTTACATAAAATATTGCCGTAGTTTTCTAGCCCTGGTTTATTGTTAAAACGAAACAAGACTTCATCAGAATCCCTCTCTCTCAGCTGTCGCTCATATGAGGCCGGCGTTCTCCTGCTAGGACCCCTGGCTCAGTAATCCACTCCTCTGACACAAATATATTACAAAATGTTTATCTACTAGGAGAGCTAAAGTTGAAAAGAATAAAAATCAGCCAGTGTTTGCAAGGATATGAAATGACTATCACATTTACATGTTTGCTAGTAGGAATATGATAAACAAGCATCCAGGAAGGAGACTGAGGCAGGTGGATGATTCTTTTAAAGACAGCCTAAAGACCTTGTTTCAACAAACAACAACAAACAGTATAATCATTTTGGACCTCTGGCAGATTTTAGTAAAATTAGATATATTCCTGCAATTTAATAATCCCACTTCTAGGTACATTATCCGAGAAAAAAAAATCAGTGCCTAAGTAGATAAAATTGTATACTAGACCATTCATAGAAGCTTTAGTAAAAATATTCCAGAACTAAAAATGGCCCAAATGCCTACTAGAGGAAAAATGACAAAGAAATTGTAATCCATCCATGTAATTCTCTACAATGTCTGAAATGGACACGTCACTGGTATATACCAGAGTATGTGAGAATCCCTGAAGAGTTTCATGAAGCTAGGGCCCCACACAAGACCATTTATATGAAACTGAAGAGCAGACCTCAGCTGCAGCAACAGGAGTCAGCCCTCCCAGGAGGACTATAGTATTGGCTCTACATGGTTACAGGAGTTTCAGGGTTGTATATTCATAGAAAAGTCATTAGGAACCTCAGATGTGGTTCGTCAGTTTAGACACCATGGCTCTTCTTCCATAGGATTCAGGTTCTCAGCACCTACATGGCCGCTAACAACCATCTGTAACTCCAGTCCTAGGGGATCCGATGCTCCCTTCAGGCCTCTGAGGTTCCCAGGTTCATGCTGATATATATGCAGACAAAACACCCATTCACACAGAATAAATAAAACTTTTTTTAAATGTAAAGGAAAAAAAGTCATTAAAATGCATCCTTTAAACTTTTGCCTACTAGCTCCTGTATGCTCCAAGTCTGTGAAGAATAGAGAAGATAAAATAAGAAAATAATTACACTGATAACCACATTCCTCTTTACTCTTATCTGGTTAGCTCTGCAGCCTGTCAGAATTAATTTATACCCCGATCTCATCCGGAGAGTTTGAAAGCTCTCTGTGCTTCCCTCCGTCCTTTGTTTAGGAAGCCAAAGAGCTTTCCCTTCCAGGGATATTTTGATGTTCAAAGGGGGATCATTAGGCAAAAGCAATGATTAGCAGAAAGAAATGACTAGCTTAATGGGTGGGCTTTCACGCACCAGGAGAGGAGGCATGTTAGGTTAAAGGAGGGGTCAAGAAAAGCTTCCAGAGTATTATAAACTGAACGAGTAAGGAACTCCTAGTAGGCAGTGCTGCTGAGTCCCAGGTAGAGCCAGAAACTTTTGATGTTCCATTTCTGTGAAGGGAGTACTGGCCTACTTGTTTCCGACAGACAGAAAGAAGGCTTCCTCTTCTGGGGCTAGGCTTTCTCTTAGTATTGGTAGTTGGAGTTTCTCGGGGTAAGACAGAAGGCACCCCACTCTCGTTGCAAACTAGAGCAGAAATCAGGAGAAGAGCTAAGGGCACAGTGTTAAGGTGCTGGTGAAGATGGGCAATCAAGAAACGTGGTGTGCAGAGGAGCCCCTAGAAAGGGAAAAAGCCAGCAGAAAGTAAAATAAAAGTAGATGATGTGGGTGGGGGACACCCAGAAGCAGGGACCCTGGGCACTCCACACCCGCAGCCTGTGAGTCCTCTTGTCCCTTGTCTTTCTCTGCATTGTTGCAAAAAAATGTCCCAGACAGGGCACTCCGCAGACAGTAGACATTTATTTAACTGATGGTTCTGGAGGCTGGGAAATCCCAAGGATGTTTTGCCAACACCAGTGAGGGTCTTCATACTTTGTCAGCCAATGGCAGAAGGCAGGAGGGCAAATGAGCCCATAGCACGAGTGCAAGTAGGGCTAGGTGTGGCAGCTCACGCCTTTAATCCCAGCATTTGGGAGGCAGAGGCAAGCAGATATCTGTGAGTTCTAGGCCAGCCTGATCTACATAGTGAGTTCTAGGACAGCCAGGGCTAAGAGTGACCCCATTTCAAAAATAAGTAAAAAATAAAATAATAAAGGAAGGAATACAAGAGGGTTGAATTCACTTTTATAAGCCCATTTTCAAGATAACTAACCCATTTCTATGGTAGCATTTATTAGTTCACAGAGGCAGACTCCTCAGGACCTAATCACCATGAAACAAAACAAAACAAAACAAAAATAACTTTTATAATGTATGTGCATGCTCACACAGGAATGCCGAGGTGCACATGCCAAGACCAGCGGGCAGCTTTCAGGAATTGGTTCTTTCCCTCCACCATGGAGTCCTAGGGATGAAGTTTGGGTTTTCAGGATTGGTGACAGGCACGTTAGTCCACCAAGCCATCTCATTGATTACAAATACGTAGCCCAAGCTGACCTCCAACACATAGTCCTCCTGCCTCTGCCTCTTCAATATGCACCGCCATGGCCAGCCTAATCACCCTTTATTGAGGGCTGACTCCTGAAACTTGAATTGAGGATTGAGTTTCCAATATATTTAGATGCAATCAAACCATAGTGTTCCTCCTGGAACAATTGAGCAGAAGCAGCCTCTTGGCCCTTTTGGTCTCTGAGCCCTCGCTCCCTCCTCTGTGCCTTCAACAGCAGAGTGGATTTCTAGAAGCCCCATCTGGTTATAGCATTCCTCAGCTTAAACCTGTTTAACCCTGCATCACCTCTCCTAAAGCCCCAAGTCCTCCATACGGCCCCAAGAGCCTGCCGTGTCTAGTCCCTGTGTACTCCTGCCTCATTTATTTTGCAAATAATGAGTGACTATGTTTAGTAAATTTTAGTTTTAATCTTCTTCACTTTAAGAACCCTGGGAGGGTATTGGTTGTATTTACACAACCCAGCTCCGGGAGGACCTGGTGTTCATACCGCCCAGTGATTCAGGTGGCCCAGAAAGAGCTCATTTGTTCACCCAGTATGACCTGGGCCATTGCCTGCCAAGTGGGGATGAGCTTGTTGGGATAATTTTATTGAGGTCTAAATAAGGAAATTATGTTAGGCCCCCAAGACTCGGATCAAACCATGTGCTGATTTTAACCATGTGCTTCTTCTCTAATTCCTGGATGTTGTTAAGAACCCACTTCAGATGCCAATATTGTAGCCCACTTGGGCTTGGGAGTAAGACCGATTTGGGTTTAAGTATTTTGGAACCATGTCTGTGGAAATGAAAACGAACTTCTTTGTGTTGTTCTTTGTCAAGACAGGGTTTCTCTGTAGCCTTGGAGCCTGTCCTGGAACTAGCTCTCATAGACCAGACTGGCCTCCAACTCACAGAGATCCACCTGCTCTGCCTCCCAAGTGCTGGGATTAAAGGTATGACCCACCACTGCCTGACTGAAGATGAACTTTTTACTCAAATCTGACAGGCCTTTGGAGACAGTCACATGAAGGGGTGTTAGTAGTTCAAGGTCCTATCTTCAGAAGCCCACCCAAATATAGACAAACAGGAACCTAGAGGGCCCCATCTCCACTGGGTCAGGGGAACAGTATGCCAGTGGCCGCTAGCTGAAACTAAGTCAGTTGTGCTGGGAGGATGGTTCCAAGTGACCAGTTTCTGGAGAGCAGGAATGCCCCTGGGGTAATGAAACTGGGACTTGGGTGCCCAAATGCAGATGCCTGCGAAGAGCAGGGCCCCAGTCTGGAATCGGGAAATGGATCAGATCCCAATCATGCAGGCCAAGTTGACTCACCAGAGAGGCTCCAGGAAGTGGGGGGTTCTGTGAGTAGCAGACTGTTGATTAAGCCTAAGCAGCAAAGCCCAAGGACTAGAGATGGTTGACCCTGAGAGCAAGGGTGAAGCTACCTGTGAGTCACAGCTGCTCCGGGGTTTGGGGACAGTGCCGTACTTTCCCCGGCTCTGGGGACAGCGCTGTACTTTCTCTGGACTTCCGCTTTGCCCTCCTCCTGCCCTGGCTGTGATATTTGTGCCACCTCTCTTCAGTCTGCGTTCCCCCACTGTAAGTAACCTCTGCAGTCGAGGCACTGGGCCAGCACTCAGAGTAACTGAGAATTAAGTGGGATCCAATTGCACATAGCTGCTTGGCAGCACAGGCCTTGGTGTGTGCAGTGCTCCCTAACCCAGCTCCTTCTTGTCTTTCCTACATCATCCACCAGATTTCTCTTCCTTCGTGAGATGTAAAACGTAGAAACTGCTGTTTCCTTGTGCTCACTGGGAACAGCCCGGGCCCATCAAGAAACGGAGGACAATGACTTGCAGCTCTAATCTCCATTCCCCTGACATCTCAGGGTTCAGCCCCCTTAACAAAACCCATCAATTTCTTCTCCCTTTCTATCTTAACATCAGTGGAAAAACTTGATCTGGTTGCCGTGGAGATGTCACTGACTTCAGAGAGGCTGTTGATGAAAGATGAAAGCAACGTGTGCCTGGCTGAGCCGAGCGGCTGTCAGGGAGTCCTGACAGGCTGTGAGGAAAGGAAGCCACTAATTTCAAGCCGTGATCACTCAGCGAAAGGAGCCAGGCTCCTCTTTTGAGCAGAGCCTGGCAGCGTAGGTAAGGTCTGTTCCAGGTGAGCATTTCTTGTTCAGGTTTCTAGTTTGGTTATTTCATGAACGGTATAGTTAGCGGTACTTCTTTCTCCTTTCATTTCCTTCTGAAAGATACAGCCTTTCAGTGGTGTGCCAGGTTAATTAGGCTTTGCAGGCAGCCCCAGGAAACCCAAAGCCTCTTATGATGTCATTTCCTTTGGAAAATGTATTCGGGATTGCAAGCCACCAAATTACAAATGAGGCTTTTCTGTTTATTCATCAACAGCTGCCACCAGCGCACAAGAGGAAAGCACTGACACCGAACTACACTGAGTGCTTGTGCGCGTGTGTGTGTGCGTGTGTGTGTGTGTGTGTGTGTGCGTGTGTGTGTCTGGAAAAGTGGAAGAAAAGCAGCCACCTTCCAAAGGGCACATCAGTTAGAAGGGAGGTGTCATGACTTGCAAGATCTTCAGAAAAATTGATTCATTCAATTTTTAAAATTATTTGTTATTATTATTATTACTTTCAGCTATTTAATGGAAAAATTGAGAGAAAAATTGAGTTCTGGGATTTTTAAATTTTGATTTTATAAGTTTGTTTGTTCGTTCTTCTAAAACCGGCTAAGCCAATATTTTCCACACTGCAGGGCGTTTATAGAACTCTTTCCCTGGGAGATGGAGACAAGCATCTACTCCTTTATAGATCACCAAGGACAAACCCAGAGCAATGGTCCAGTGAAAGTATCAATCCACGCAAATGATGGTCCAGAGTGGGGCCAATGAGTTTATTCGGCTTATTTGCAGAGCATGGTTGAGGGGTTGCTTTCAGGAGCAGGGAACCCCGAAGCAGCTGTCTCCCCAGTGCAGATAGCAGCTTCTCCATAGCTGCAGAGATGGAATGCATCCTCAGCTTTCCTTGGTTAGTTTTTGGGTAGCACCCCTCCAGATCACGATGCCACACACAACTATTAGGACAGACAACAGAAATTGACTTGGAGGTCTAGGAGGGAGGGGGTGACCAGTCTCTCAGGTGAGGGTCCAGTGGCCCTACCCATCGTCTCCTCCCGTGAAGGAAGGTAGTCACAGCTGTTCTGAGGAAGGTGGCAGCTGTCACACTGGGGGGGGATGACATTCTTCAACACAGGACTTTCACATCAAAGGACCAGTTGGGGAGCCAAGCAGCCAAGGGCCTAGGTCGTAGCTGGTCCTCAGTCCCAGTCTTTTTTCCCCTCACAGTCCAGCCAAGTCTCTGCCGCATTTCCCCTCGCGGATCCTTCCCTTCCCCGCTTTTTTGTTCTTGATAGAGAATGTCAGTGTGAATTGCATAAAGGATTCCGAACCTGAGTAGCCGAGTCAGGGTGAAGCAGGCGTAGCCTGTGGCTCTGGTTAGAGATGGCTCGGGCCGAGGCAGGTACATGTTTCCAGTTTGTCTCTCTGCACTGATGGAGAGTGCAGCTCAGGAACCAGGGGTCGGCTGTACTTCCAGGACGTGCTATATCCAGAGCTCTGAGGTTCCAGGACAGAACACCTTGGAACTTTCCTCCATCATGTCTCCACACTCATGCATGTGGTCCTCACCTTCCCCATACATGGACAAATTCAACTGCTGTTGCCTGCCAAGGTAATGTCTTCCCTTCCCCTGAGTCACCCTCAGATTCTTTCCCCCCCCCCGCAGGATGAGCAAGGAGGTGAGAACTCTGAAAGAGACACCTAACTATGCTGTGGGGGCTCAGTTGTTGAGGCTGAGCTTCTGAGCTGAGGGCATCAGGTGAGAGGAGGCGAGAGAAAATCATTCTCTGTGTAGTCCTGGCTGTCCTGGAATTCTCTGTGTAGACCAGATTGGCTTCAAACTCAGAGAGCTGCCTGTCTCTGCCTCCTACATTCTAGGATTAGAGATGTTGTGGTTCCAGATCTGGCTAAGAGGAACCTTTTCATTAAATGGAATTTTCTTCCTAAATGGTTTGTTTTAAAAAGGCTTGATTCCATGTTACAAACCTTTGAAATACTGGGAAAGGACTACAGGCTTTGGTGTGTTTCTTCCCAATACTGTCCATATATTAACCATCTGCTAGGAGAAGCGAGCACACCGAGGTCCAAGCTTTCTAGTCGCACATTACCAGGGACCTGGATGTCCTCAGGTCTGTGATATTGATACTATGATTTGTACACTTGTAAAATAAAGACTGTGGGAAGGTTTTAGCACATAATCTACAAGTGGATCACGTGCCAAAGAATACTCTTTCCCTCTCCAGCATCCCTTTCTCTTTTAAGAAAGACATTAAGGGAACTGTGTGTTTTTGTCTGTGTTTTCCAGAAGACGGACTACCATCCAAAACCTGGAGCAAGCCCAGAAACAGTATCTTTCCATCTATCTGGGTATGCCGCACCCCGGTCAAACTGACAAAGGAAACCATCAAAAATCATCTCATCTTTGTTTATTAAGGCATCACTGTAGAAGCTCAGTCCAAGGTGTTCTGCTGGGGACGAGAAGGCTAAGGAGCAGATGCCACACTGTCATGGTGTAGAGCAGAACAGCATGGAGAAAGCTGTCACATTATCATTCTCCAAGACCAAGGAAGTCCCAGTTGTTTAAGAAATTCATAGAAATTCCATCTGAAAGAAATAAGTGTGGACTCCTACAGGCAATATCATTCGTCTCGGGAAGCTCAGTGTAAAATTTACCAGCCTACTCCTCTATCATTACCACAGACGTCAGTGAGAGGGGTACGTAAGCCACCTTTCTGTCACTATAACCAAATGCAGGAGAAAATCAACTTATAAAGTTGTTCCAGCTCATGGTTTTAAAGGTTCTACTCCATAATGAAGAAGATCCACTTCTGGCAAGCCTTTGATGAGGTTGCTGGAGAGCCCATATGAACAAACTCCTCACACCATGGCAAGAAGTAAAAGAGAGGAGGATGGGAGTCACAGGCCTCCCTGGGGCATACCTCCAGTGACCTAAGAATTTCTGTTAGGTCACACCTGACCTCACAATAGCGTTGCACATGGGTCTTTAGGGTATATTCAAATCCAGGCTAAGCAAGGGGTGAGTAGACTCCCAGTACACAGGCAGGTGTTCTTGGCTAAGTAGTAAAGAGAGTCACAGATCCTCTTTTGAATAGGAGCTATCACCTTCTGTTGTCTCAGCAGGATTCCAGGCAGCCATGATTTCATCCAGCATGTGATATCAAGCAGCTTCCTAGAGTCCCAAGTGGACTGTCTTATCGATCTGTGCTTAAGTCATACTGTTCAGAATGGGGATGTGGCTCAGTGGGAAAGCCCTAGCTTAGCATGTTTGAAACCCCCTGGGGTCAACCTCCAGTCCATCCCCCACAATAATAACAATAGCAACCCAATAAAAACATCCCTATCCCTCTAATCGACATGGGAGTAGAAGAAGACAAGATCTCTTGAGTAAATTGTTAGCGTGGGGATCATGGGAGCATGTCGAGGGGGAGGAGGGGAGGAAGGGAGGGGAACGGAGAAAAATATATAGCTCAATAAAAAAATAAGTAAAAAAGAATGTTTCTATTGTATATAATTTACATGACATGCCATCACAAAAATTTCATTATGTATATATCATATTCATAGTACTACACTGAATAAAATTAAAATTCTCTTTTGCAAAAAAAGAATAAAAGAAAACATCCTTGTCCCATACCCCCAACTGATGACAGAGGACAGTAAAATAGAAAGAGTATGAATTAGGGACAGTGATTTCACCTGTCTGAGAACGCTAAGTATTGTACGCTTTCTCTTCCTCTGCTCTCCGCTAGGTTGCTGCTTACAGTCAGCCCTCCTGTTTACTGGTTCTCTGAGGGGATTTCAAAAACATGTTTGCTTTTATTATAACCTAAATCACATTCTCTGTGTGTCAGTTGCTGCATCTTCTGGAGGGATTATGTCAAGGGAAATTCAACACTCTTCTCATTTACTCGTTGATTTGCACACTCATCAAAAGACTAGAGCCATTTGATACTTCACGAGATTATTTCCCCCTTAGGAGACACTGACAGTCAGAGGAGTCACCTGGCCCCAGAGTCTGGTGACTGGGTTCTGTTCCTGTTTCAATTGTTGACTCAATAAACGCCCTTGGCAAGGCACTGAACCTCTTCACGCTTTGGTCTCTGGGGATGAAATCTGCCAACTGCATTATGTGGCTTTAAACCCCATTGCCTCTGGGTTAAAAATAGCAGAGGGCCAGGTGTCCACATGGTCCCAAACTGATGTGAGGAGGATGACCATAGGATAGAAAAGATGTCCTTGAACTATAAATTGTGTAATAGGGCCATGGGACACAGTGGCCTTCAGGCATTTGGCTGTGTGATAAATTCCAGCCCTTGAAATTTTCCCAACCAAACAAGGACCCTGGCCCTGGTCCCACTTCTCTGTGTTTCTCCTGCCATATTACTCGATGCTGGTTGCTATTATTTGCTTTGTCACAAGGCTCTTGGACTGCAGACTTCTGGAGGGAGACCATGCCAGCCTTAGGCACAGATAGCAAGTGAACATAAAGTGAGGTATCATACTCAAAATATTTGGCATATGGACAAGCAAAAGAATGTCACCCAGTCTCCAGAGAACATCCATCCCTACATCCCTAGTGTCATCTACTCCTGGCCAAGATAAGCTAGGAGATGATCCCATCTCCCCGTGACACCTACTATCATGTAGTGACAGCAGGCCTGGGGTTGTCTTCAGTGTCAACCCGACTGGATTTGGGCTCACCTAGCAACATGTCGCTCGGTGTATCCAAGCGGGTGTTTCCAGAGGTTTAACCGACAAGGAACTATTTAAGGGGCATCCCAGACTAAAAGAAAAGGAAAGGGGGAGAAAGTCAGCTGAGCACTGGAATCCATCTCTTTCTTATTCCTGACTGAAGACACAACACGAGAAGCTGGCTCATGTGCTGGTGACCCTCACTAAAATGTCTCTCGCAGCCACACCTCTGCTGTGATGGCCTTCCCCCTCAAACTGGGTACCAAAGGAAAAGGTCATTTTCTTACTTCTCTCAGGCATTTCGTCATCACCATGGGAAAAGTAAGCAACACATGGTCTTAACCCAAATGTGTGTTTATTATGAAGGTCTTGTGGTGGGTTGAATGTAATTGGCCCCCATAAGCTCACAGAAAGTGGCATTATTAGGAGGCATGGCCTTGTTGGAGGAAGAGTGTCACTATGGGGGTGGACTTCGAGGTCTCAAATATGCTCAAGTCACAGCCAGTGTCTCAGGCCACTTCCTGTTGGCTGTGGTTCAAAGATTTAGAACTCTCAGCTCCTTTTCCAGCACCATGTCTGCCTGCATGCTGCTTTGCTTCCCGCCAGGATGATAATGGACTAGTAAGTGTAAGGCAGCCCTAGTTAAATTTTTTCTTTATAAGAGTTGCCGTGGTCATAGTGTCCCTTCACAGCAATAGAAATCCTAAGAAAGACAGGTCTTAACCCAAATGAGTATTTGTTATCAGTGGGAAGATGCATTTGCTCATCTGGTTCTGAGGGTGAGCAACATTCTGGCTCTAATCTTTTAGGTTCTCTGTTCACCCTTTGTTGTTGTTACCGTTTGAGGCAGGTTTCTCTATGCAGTTCTGGTTGTCCTAGAATTTGATATGAAGACCAGGCCACCCTTAAACTCACAGAGATCCTCCTGCCTCTGTCTCCAGGGCTGGGATCAGTAACCTATGCCATTATACCTGGGTAGCTCTGATCATTCTTTAAACACAGATTTTCTTTACAGACACAGAAGAACAGTCTTAAGATCATATGTCAACATCACAACCAGAATTGTCTGGATTATGGATGAACGTGAGACTCATTTAGAGCCACAAGTCTGATGTTATAACTAAGGACTGGCCCGAGTCTTACACCTACCTTACACAAGGGTAAAGGCAGTCTGAGAAGAGGTGTAGCAATCTATTTGCCATAAATATCATTCAACAGTTGATGCCCATTTCATAGAACACAAATTTTGCCAATAAAATCTCTATCATTCATTTATCTAATTAGCCGAACTTCTGCTCTTGACTCTGGATAAAGATAGCCACGGCAGCAGGGACAACCACCTAAACAACTTTCACACAGGACTCAGAAGCAATGGAAGTAGTTCAGACATCTACAAAGTCAGAGAGACTCACACAGTGCTGCTCTTTGACACAGAATGGAGACAGCCCTAGAAGGCCTATGCTTCATGTCTTCCTAGCTCCCCGGAGCAGTTGGGTCTCTTGACCAGCTGGCTTCCCCAGTGTAACTTGACTCTCTTGACTCTTGGGTTTCCTTCTGACCCACACTCTCCATACAGATAATTTCAGACTCAAGGGAAAGGCATCCAACAGACAAGAACATTTTGGGTTCACTGACCAAGGTCCCTCACTTTGCTCCAAGTGTCCCTGCTAAATACCATGTCTAGGTCAGTTGGAGTCATTCACAAATATTTCACAAATGCTCACCCACTGTCTTCCCACCTCTTGGTTGTGGCCAAGGATGTCCTGCACTGCTGACTTACCCATACTGATCAGGTGCAGAAGCTTGTCATGGGGGAGGCAGTCTCAAGTTATCTCTACCGCTATTGGCCTACTGATCCTGATTCTCTCTGTTGATGTCAATACTGTCCCTAGAATGTTCTCTCTCTCCTATTCATCCCTTCAGTTCCCCACTGGCATTAGTGGAAGAATCTGCCTAGCTCTAATTGCTCTGCCCTATAGTATATATATACTATATATTATATATAACATAGTATACTATATATAGTATATCATATATAATATATATATGTATATACAGACTTTGCCTATACTCTGATCTCACCCTATGGGACACATGGGTTCTTGGTATACCCATCATCTGTTTCCTGCCTGAGTGGCTTCTATGAAACCCCTTGGACACAACATATAGCCTGCTGCTTGCTGACTTTCGTGGCCATATTAGCCTCCTGACTACCAAGGCAAGAGCAAGCCCTGCTAACAAGAGAGTCCCTTAACTTTTTGGGGTGGGGGTGGAGGCAACACTGGAGATTGAACTAGGGCCTCATGCTAGACAAGTATTCCATCAGCAAGCTACAACCCCAGACCTAGCTCTCTTAACTCTAATGCTATTAGTCATGGATTCTTTTCTTTTTCTCCCATCTTTGCTAGCAAGCTTGACCAGGGAATTTGAAGCATAGTGTTAAGTTCCTATGCATCCCTGAAAGTTATTCTCACTTTCTATCATTGCCAGAGCCCTGTTAGGGGAAATCCAAAGGGACAGCTTTGGGTTACACTCTGCCCTGTGTGACCCTGCCCCTTGAGTCATTTGGTTAACTCATAACCCAGCGCGCTTAGAAGCAAAAACTAGAAAGTTCCCTTTCTCTCTGGGAAATTTCAACAGGGAGCAAACGATTTGATAGGATTCCCAGAAACAAGAACATGGATAGTTGTGGTCACAGTGGGGCATGACAAAACCCCGAGGGATTTTTTTAAAGTTTAAATTATTTCTTCTATTTTCCTGAATTTATATCATATCCCCCTTCCCTCCAAATCCTCCTATGTACCCCGTCCCTGATTTCTTTCAGATTCATGGCCTCTTCATTAACTGTCACTGCATATATACGTATAGGAATATATGTTAGGAATATATATAATATATATAATTACTAACTGAATGTTGAATTTTGAAGCTTTGACCATGTAGACATAATAAAGGAGAAAACAGTTCCAGACACAGAGAAAAGAGACACCAAGTAGACTGAGCTAGACCAGAGTTGAAAACCAGTAGCCCAACTCTGCAGACTGCTTGGCGCCTGGTAGAAGCTGGTCCGGTTGCTTTCCCCATTATTCTGAGTGGCACTCATCTTCGAGACACACAGCCATGAGTACGGGGAGGGCTTACCCTGGGCCTGAGGCTGGTGAGCAACCTTTTGCTGCAGAAGACAAGATCATCAATTTTTCAGTTTTATGGGCCTCAAGTCTCTGTGGGGAACTGTTTGGTTCTGCCATGGGAGCCCAAGAGCTAAGGAACACACATGACTGGGCCCGGCAGAACCTTACTTATGGATACAGAAATTTGAACTTTTCTTTAAAAAACATTTATTTATTTTATCTCAGGTGTTTGAGTGTTTGCCTGCATGCACATCTGTGTACTGTGTACATGCAGTGTCCATAGAGGCCAGAAGAGGGCGTCAGACCTCCTAAGAGACAGCCATGAGCCCCCATGTGGTGCTGGGAACTGAACCTGGTCCTCTGAAGAGCAGTCATTGCTCTTAACTGCTGAGCCATTTCTCTAAGCCTTAACTTTTTGTGTGCCCCAGCTTATTGCTATTTTGATTTCCTTTCAACCAGTTATGAATGTAAAACTTATTCCTGCCTTGTGAGCTGGGGGATTAGAGCATGCGTGTAGGCTGAGGATGCTGTTTCCCACCCCACCTCAGTACTAGGGGAGCCAGATGCAGAGCTGATAACTGCGATCGATATGGGGCTGCCCTCCAGAGTGAGTTCTGGGGTGACTGTGAGTCTTCTGGAGTTTTCTGTCCTCCTAGGCAATGGAATACGGGAATAACAATGGCCAAATAGTGTGGGCAGCAGGGCATGGAGCCAGCGGTTGAACAAATACTGAGACAAATGATAAAGACGATGTGGCCAAAAAGTCTGCATCCCATGATTAGGCAGGGTGAAAGAGACTTGTGGCCAGCCAGCAGACTGGGAGAAGGCTGGGCTGGTAAGAGACTTGCCTGAATCCAAGATGGGACAGGGTCACCTTGGGAAGTATGGCAGGCTCACACAGAAGCAGCAGCTGCTAGCCAGCCATGAGGCCCTGAGAGCAGAACTGTCTGCTTCTTGGCTGCCTAAAGCCTTTGGAGACCAGAAGGGAGGGGACTGTTTTTCTGGCCCTATGGGACTTGTGCAGAAAGCCCCTTCTGGACGAAGAGGAAGTGGAGTGTCACCTTTTGGGAGCAGAATCTGCTTTCCCTCAGAGAACTGTTTTTTTGACATTGGATATTTGCCACGTGTCTAGGAGTATAGTTCCCCTCAGGGTACTGTAACCATCTGACAGGAGCAAAGATAGAGAGACATGTGTCCCTCCCAAACGAGGATCCCCAAGGGATTATAATTTCCCTAGGACTCATTCTGGGACGGAAGAGGCTGGAGTCAGATGTCTATCGGAAGAGGAGCCTGGTTCCCAGGAAAAGCTCTCACACCATTCTGGACGTTTAGGAGATGGCTTTTGCAAGAGAGACTGAAATCAAGACAATGATGGGTTGGGGATGAGCAGAACCATAGTTTTATCGGGACTGCTCAGCAGTGCACACTTCCTCTTCTATACCATGCTGGTACCTCTGAAGACTCATGAGGTCAGTGGGCCTCCTTATTTATTCTTGTTCCCACTATGCCCAAATTGAACAACCCCTCCACCCCCACTCCCTTTATTTTTGCTTTTAGTGTCACAAACGTGTATATTTAGGAGGTGTGTGAATATGATTGAGTCTAGCTTGTTAGAGCTACCAGGGCTAGGAGCCTAAAACCTCCAGCCACAGTAGCACCATGCCAGTCTCAGAATGTTTTTATCTATAAACAAGGAAGGGCATATAAAAACCATACCCATTTCTTCCTTTACACGGAGAACTTCTCAGGTCAGCTGCATGAGGCCTAGCCACCCACATGCTGGACGGTCTGATGGAGGGAGTCACAGAGCAGTGACAAGACTCCAGGCTGCCGTTGTGTATTTCCTGTGTATTGTGTACTTCCTGGATGGCGGGGGCATCACCTTGGAGATGTTCTCTTTGTAGTTCAGCTTCTGTGACCCAGAAGAGCTCTGCCAGCAGGACCGTGATCTCAGAAGGGTTGTACCTGCTCACATTCGGAGCCAAGGTGAGGCAGATCGTCTGACTCTAACTTCTAACTCTGTGGAACGCAAAGCTTTTGATTTCTTTAGGCCTCAATTTCTTACCTGCCCAGCTGTGTCACACCATGCTTCCTGGTTTCATTCTCCAAGGCCCCTCAGATTTTCTCTTTGCAATGCTTGAATCCAATCCTCAAATGCTAAACATTTTATAATAGATGTGAACTGCATATAATGTCGTATGTCATATCTTGGGTAAAACAAACCACAACCATTTATTAACCCAAAATTATACTTACCAGTTCAACAGGATATTTGACTGAACACTTAACTTTCCTGAACTGGTTGGGCATAGTGGCACACATGTTTAATCCCAGCACTTGGGAGGCAGAGGTATAAAGGTGCAGGGGGCAGCAGGGGCAGAGGCATATCTCTGAATCTGAGGCCATCTTGGTCTATATAGCAAGCTCCAAGCTAGCTTAGGCTACACAGTGAGAGCCAGTCTCAAACAAAACCCAACAACGAAACAAAATCCCAAAACAGAATGTCTGGATTTTTCTCTCTCCCTGGGTCATCTCCCTGGAAGTCACCTTAGTCCCTGTGCAGGAGAAATGGGCACAGCAGCACCAAGGCCTTGGGGGATGGAGCTTCTAGCCCTCAGCTCTCTTTTGCTTTCTAACTTGACATGTTCTGTCTTCCAGTCATGTGATAGCATCTGCCATTCATGACCCAGTCACACCATGGCCTGCAGTCACCAAGCCCACAGAGTTTCGTTCTCTCAATCCCAGCCTTGGGTGGCCCAGAGTGCTAGGCCACTTGGAGACACTTGGCTGCCTCCTCAGCCCCCTGCTGCGCATGGAACATTCTCAGAGGCACTTGTATCCACATCCTTTTGTTCAACCTTGGTTGGTGCCTTGCCTGGTGAGAGGGCCCTTCTATGCTTGTAGAGCCTGTGGCCCACTTCCAGGGATGTGAACCATGACAGCCACTGTACTGTTTCCTCTTTGGCCAGAGTGGATTTTCATTGCCTCACCTCCCCAGACCAAAACAAAGCCAACTTTTGGGATCTGCCTGTCTCTGCCCCTCCATACTAGGTTTGCAGACCTGTGTCTTTTCTGAAGGATGCCCGGGATCCAAACTCAGGTCCCTGTGCTTGTACAACAGGTGCTCTTTCCCACCAAGTCATCTCTCTAGCCTTAGGATGCTTTTCTCGCAATGCCTAAGAAAATTCCACATGTGCCTAACTCAAGCTTGAAACTGTAAGAGACCAAGGAGGAAACCGCCAGATGATGCAGCAGTGCATAGAGGTGGCTCCCATGTGGCACTGGAGTGGATTAGACTGCATTTAACTGTTGCTATAGTTTGGATCTAGAATGTTCCCTAGTGGCCCACATGCTCAAGGTTTAGGCCACCAGCCTATTGTGTTATCATCGGGTGATAGCAGTACCCGTAAGAGGTGGAACTTAGTAGTTGGGGGGGGGGTTAGGATGAGGGGAGTGTGCCCTTGGAACCCTGGCCCTTTCTTCTTCGTTTTCTGATAACCATGAGGAAAGCAGGCTTCCCCTGCATACTTCCACCATGATCTACTGTGCCAGCACAGGCCCAAAGCAAAGGCACCACGTGGCCATGGAAAAATAGCTTTGAAATTATAAGCTAAAAGTCCTTTTTAAATCAACGATTTCAGGTATTCTGTCATAGTAAGAAAGTTGCTTAATATGTCTGTAATCTCGTATACACAGAGTCAGCCCTTCATGTTAATAAAGTGTGATGGGGTATCTAGCAGTGGGAAAAGAGGCAGAGAAAGAAAGGATGAAGAAAGTTAAAATCAGGTCCTTGCCAAAATGAGGCAGCAAAGGCAGAAACGGTGCAGTGACCCAAGATGCATCCTTCTTCTCAATAGGACAACAACCAGCAAGCCCCATTCTGTGCGTAATCTATGTTCAGAAACATTCAGAGAGAAGAAGACTTTTTTAAAAAAGAAAAAAATCCAACTTAGACTGGTTTGGGGCACAAGTGCAGAAAAAGTCAACCTGTCCCTAAAGTGTCCTGTGGGCTGGAGGGCACATCATCTCCTTGCACAACCACACACACACACACACACACACACACACACACACACACACACACACACACACACACACACACGTTTAAAGTGATGGGATGAATTCCCCAATGGCCAGGCTTGGCTCCACCCATTCCTGCCCTTGCAGATCAACTCCTCTTCTGCCCAGGCTGGCTTCAGGAACCCCCCTCAAATGAATTCAGGGATCTCCAGTCACGTGCTTGCTCAAGCCCTCCTCAAATCTGCGGAGTACACAGCCTGTTCTCACTCTCACTTTCAGTAAATCGATAACTGATATAACTAATTTTAAAATGGACTTAGAAGGAAGCTTGAGGACAATTTAATTAGCATCTAAGAGAAACAAAACAAAAATCCAGGGCAAGTGAGCTGTAAAATCTTGGCAGCTGCCTGAAGGAAGAGACCAGCCAATCCGAGGCAAGGGGGAAGGTAAGAGGGCGCTTCAGAGAATGAGTGAGGAGGCCCACAGCACCAGGAAAAGCACAAGTAGGCTTTGGAAAGAAGCCTGTCTGAAAGAAAAAGACCCAAAAAGAAAAAAAGGAAAGTTACGCTCTTCTGAGTAGAGAGTCAGAGTAGTGGGCAGGCTCAACAGAGCTACAGGGTGAGAGATTTTTAAGTTTCTACACCGAGGAAGGAGCTTCTGGGTAGGGCAAGTACATGACCTCATTAAGGGGTCAGGTAGTCCTTCCCTCTCCTAGCGTGTCTTCCCTGGGCTGTGGAGTCCTCACTCAATGATTGACAGGTCCAGCTGGATTAACTCTGAAAAAGAGGGGAAATACTGTGTAAGATTTGGAGTAGCTTCAGTTGTCAGATCTACATCCAAGGCCTGATGGAGGCAGAATTGAGGTGTTTATTCTTTTAACCAGGAGGAAGTTGATAACTTCACCTTTCCCTTAGGTAATTTAAGCCCACAGGAAGCATTTGCCTTTCCAGTCCATGGGGGAGTGGTCTGTTCTCAGTGGCCTCCAAGCCGCTAATATCCGTCTCACTACCTAAGACTTTTACTACTGTTTCCCTATGTGCTGCCCAACTCGTTGCTGAGACACAGAGAACCTGGTGTGGAGACACAAGGACCCTGAGGTCCCCTTTCTGGAACAAGAAGATTATTTTCAACATATTTGGGACCTAACTGGAAAAGATAAAAAATTATAAAGCTAATATGAAAGAAAGAAAAAAACCCCAAAACATTGTAACCTGGGACAGATAAAAAAAAATTCTTAAACAAGACTTTGAAAGTATATACAAACCAGGACTGGGAGCTTTCAGTGGTGGGCTGCTTGCTCTTCAGCCTGGCATGGTTGAGAACCTGCCTTTGACCCCAGCACAACAGAAAAAAAGAAAGCAAGAAAGAGATCACGAGACAAATCGAAGGGTCTAATTATATCAAATCAAGGGTTTCTATCAACAGGTTGCATGGAGGCTAAGAAACAGCCACAGCACCATGAGTGAACTCAACCTCAGCTGAGTGTAAGAGAAGGAAGGCAGTTTAGGTCATTGAGATGTGACCAAAGGATTAATTACTGGAGCAAATAAGGAACTTGGCAAGAAAGGACAGACACTATCCCAGAAGAAAAAATACAGCTGAAGACTTAGAAACAGGAGATTCACAGCCTAACCGTGACAGGGAAGAGACTGCAGATTCTTAAAGAAATGCAAAGTAAAGCCACGCCAGAGATCCTTATCATTTCCGGCTATAAGGCTATGCATTAACCCAGGGAAGCTAGAAAGTGGAATAACGCCCAGCACTGGAGGAGTTGGCTGGGGTGGGGTGGGGAGGTGGGGGAGATGAAGGGGGGGGTAAGAGATTTGACCTGCTGCTGCTCAGGTGGGAGAATAATCCGCCACCCACTCAATGAACCAATATCTGGAAACTTATGACTCAGAAGTTTCATTCAGAGTACAGGTCAATTAGAATTCCTCACATAGACCCTTAAAAGGGATATACAGAGGTTGGGGGGTCAACCCAGGATATGTGGAGATCCGAGTTCATATAACTTAGGGAGTCCTGTTGTGGTATTGTGTTACAATAAGAAACATATTTTTGGTTTCTGTTACTTGTGACACACGGGTTCTGTTCTAGAGTCTGTGACAAAAAGGAAGTTAGAAGAGTGGATTTCTGTGGCTCACACTGCAGTTCACATCCATGATTAAGAGAGGGAAGGGAAGGAACTCAAGCAGGAAACGGAAGCAAAACCGTGGAGGAATGCTGCTTATCGGCTCACTCTCTAGTGTACCCTGGGCTTTCTTAGATAGCCCAGGCCCATCTGCCTAGGGATGTAACATCCCATCCACAGTGGGCTGGGCCCCACAGACCTGTCCACAGGCAACATTGTAACATGAGGGCCTGCTTATTGGGGTTTCTGTCCTGCCCAGTTTCTCAGCCGGTAAATCCCGAGGAAAATCACACAGAGGTCTACAAAAGCTATAAACTGATTGGCCCCTTAGCTCAGGCTTTGTATTAGCTCTTATAACATATATTAACCCATTATTCTAGTATAAGTTAGCCACATGGCTCAGTACCTTTTTTAGTGGGGCAGGTCACATCCTGCTTCTTCGATGTCTGGACAGGACTGGGGAGGAATGGGCTTCCTCCTTCCCAGAATTCTCCTGTTCTCATTTCCCTGCCTCTACTTCCTATCTGGTTGTCCTGCCTATACTTCCTGCCTGGCTACTGGCCAATCAGCATTTATTTAAAACATAATTGACAGACTATAGACAATTGTCCCACACCATTTCCCCCTCTTTTTTTTTTTTAAAAAACAAAACAAAACAAAACAAGAGAAATGGATCTAGACAATTCCTCAATGGAAGCTTTTCCTCTCAAATGATTCTTAGGTCAAGTTGACAATTCAAGATAACTAGGAGAAGTCTTAAACCCTTTAGCGATCATCAGAATGTGTTTTTGGTTTTTGTTTGTTTGTTTGTTTTGCTTGTTTTTTTCTTTTGTTTTTGTTTTTGTATGTGAATGAGACCACCAGTAGCTACAGTGGGGTGAGTTGAAAAGGCTCAGAATCCACTTTCCACTGGGAAGACCATGACAGGATTAAGAGGTCCACACATCCTTCCAACATCCTGGAAGAGGTTGAACAGATCACTAACGGCCAGCAATTTAATCAGTTATCCCCAGACAAGGAAGCCTCCACTAAAAAAAGGAAAAGGGAGGTTCTGAAAATGCTTCAACAATTCTCAGCACCCACCTAACAGCTAACAACTGTCTGGCTCCAGTCCCAGAAGATTCAATGACCTCTTCTGACTTCTGCTGGCACCAGGTGTGTACCTGGTGCACAGACACATGTAAACAGTACATTCATACACATAAAACAAAAGTATTATATAAAAGATAAAGGAGGGATGTGGATTGTGGGGGAGATAGAGTTTGCATGAGCTCTCAGACTGCAGAATAAGTTAAGTTCAGGGAAGATATGTGCCCTGGGAAGGCCATGGGTGCTCTTTGGCCCTCTCTGTGTATCTTGTCCTATGCGTGTTTTCTACAATTAGACAGTTATAAACAAAGTGCTTTGATGAGTTCCAAGAACCACTCTGATGGGGGCCATAGCAGGCTGATCAGTCTCGCTTATGGTTGGCATCTGAAATGGAGTGGAGCCTCGTGGGACTGAACACTCAACTTGTGGGATCCGATGCTATCGCCAAGGAGGCAGTGTCAGGACTGAACTGAATTAGAGCTTGCCCAGCTGCTGTCTGCTGGAGCACCCTTGGTATATGGGGAGAAAACTTCCACACATCTGGTGCTTTGAATTGTAAGAGTGTGGTAGAGAAAAACAGTTTTTGTTATTATGGGACCTGGGTAAGAAAAAGAATACAAATTATAAATGCTAAATTAGATGCAGAGCTTTGGAAGGCAGCTGTGCAAGGGAGGGGTTCTGGAGGCTTGAACTTTCCCAGCCTTTTGGTGAATTTGCTTCCCATGTAAGGAGGCTCACGGCAGTGTCATGAACATTTCCATGCTAATTCAGTTATCATACCTTTTCAGGCCTGGAGGTAGACAATGGTGGCATTAGCATTCTCTTGCATATAAGGCATCCACTTAAACTTAAAAAAAATTCACAGGTTGGAGTTCAGGGGTAGGGCACTTCTTATCCTGTGCACAACTCTGGATTTGATCTCCAGCACTTAGGCAGGGGATAGTTGGGTATGGGGTGGTTGGGCATGGGGTGGTTGGGTGTAGGGTAGGCATTATCTAACTTTAGACTGTCCTATGACCAAAGTTTAGGCTGCTAGGAAAGCATGCAAACAAAAAGAGTCGAGAAGGTCCCCTGTGTCTGGCGCAGCAGGAATTTACCAAGAAAGAATATTGCTGGTTTGTTTTTATCCATGCCTGTCTTCTGTGGAGGGTGCTTGGATACGACGCTCCCTGAGATTTGCCAGGGTGTGTTGAGGCTTGCCCTTCTCTGGGCTGAGGATCAGGTGTGCCCCCTGGGCAGCAGACTGAATTCATCTGCCCCAGCCAGTTTTCCAAGAGATCTTCAAACTGTTTCTAATGAGGGATGGTGGAGATTTACTCCCTCAGGAAGTACAATACCCAGGGATAGGAAGTTGCCAGATGAGCCTCAGCCCCCTGCGCCATGTTAACTCTAGTAAGTGCCTATCCCAAGGGTCAGACCACACTGCCCTCAAATGCTGCGTTGGCATGCAGATTATTTTGAGCTGAAAACAATTAAGAAATAGTAAACATTGGGACTAGAGAGATGACACAGCCATTAAGGGCACTGACTGCTCTTCCAGAGGACCTGGGCTGAATTCCCAGCATCCACATGGCAGCTCACAACTGTCTGTAACTCCAGGATCCTCATACAGACAAAACACAAATAAAATAATAATGATAAAAATGTGGCCTTGTAATTAGAAAGAAAGAAAGAGAGAGAAAGAGAAAGCAAGCAAGCAAGCAAGCAAGAAACAGTAGACATCAAAGAAAACTCTGCTCTCCTGTGAGCCATTTGCGTAAAAACAGGCTTATATGCTTAACCACCAGGTTCTTTGATGGTCAAGAAATGAGAGGAATCTATGTAACAGAGTTTACTGAAACAGCCTTTTTCCCCTCCGTTAGCTTCCCCCACATTCCCATAGGTTGCTACTCTAGGAGACGTAAAATCCTTTCTCTTCAAATTTTCTTTTCTTTAAAGATTTTGTATGAGTTCTTCTGAGCTCCCCTTGTTCATATGTGCTCCATACATGTTAAGCTCAGCCTTTCTCTCGCCTTTGTAAGTAGTCTTTTGCCAGACTAATTTGCAAAGCCCCAGCTTTGCAATTTGAAAAACCCAAGAGGCAAGACAAAAAGCTTCTCTCTCCTCCCCACTGCCCACACACAAATTACGGAGTAAGAGCGGACAGCACACACAGCATGAGAACAATGTGGAGCAGGGACAGCCAAGGCTGATGGCCTGGCAAGGATCAGGCTACATTTCGGTCACTTTTCATCATGGACTTGGCTTGCTGAACACCCGGAACGGATGAATTTCTATTGATCCCCATCTAGTTAGCCCAATGATTGCTGGTAGGAATCATCAGATGGGACAGAGAACAGCGGTGCCCAGAAAGGGGACTGTCAACTGGTGTGTGTGTGTGGTTTTATTGTTTGCTTTTCATTCCTTTTCTTATTTTGCCCCAAGACAGGATCTTACATACCCCAGTTTAGCCTGGAACTTGCTTCGTAGCTGGAGATGACATTAAAGCTCTCAGCCTTCGGCCTCTATGCTCAAATTCTGAGATTACAGCTAGAAACCATGCCTGGTTCTCCTCTCTGCTCCCCCTCCTACCCTCCTCTCCGCCTCCCTCTTTTTTTTTTTTTCTTAACGGAGCCTCACTATGCTACCCACACTGTCTTCCTGCTCCTGAGCTCATGACCCTCTTGCTTCTGCCTTCCAAGTACTATGTCTACTGAAGTCATGGTCATAGGAAACCAAAGGGAAATAAATACTACAATGCAAAACAAAGCAAAACCCAGAAATGATTATGCTTTTATGACAGTAATATGGCTTCTGAAAAAAGATGAAGACATCTACATCCTTGTTGTAGTACAGGAGTATTAATTATACCATAAAACAAATATTAATAAGTAAAGAAGAGGATATTTATACTAAAAATATGTCTTTTTCTAGCCTCTGTTTTTTCAAGATACAATTGCAGAAGACCTAGGTCGGCCTTGAGATTACAGCAGCCTTCTTGCCTCAACCTCCTGGGTCCTGGTGTTGGGTCTGGGAGTTGGCACAAATGTTGAGGACGAGGCCACCAAAGTTAGATGAGCAGAGGCAACTTCATTCCTTCACCACAGGGTTCCAGAACTTCTATCTAGGGCCACAGGCAGGTTGGATTTTGATACCCTTGACCCCGAATGGAGGGAGTAGCTCCCTTTTAAAGCAAAACGCACAAGTAGGGGGACCATGAATGATATAAGAAAGAATTTTTACAACTTGAGATTAAGTGCTAGGTGATGGTACATTCTTGTTATAACATTTTACAACTAGTACTATAATTGTGAGAACAAGGTGTTTGTACAAGCTTAACAGGGCTTATAAAAGTTTACCTTCACAAATCTGTGGTTATCTCAACAGAACTCTTTACACAGCTGGGGTCTTGTCTTAATTTTTAACCAGCTTTTATCCCATAACTGCAGAGAGTATGGGACAAGAGTCATGTGACAGAATAAGCCAGGTAGGTGGCTAGTGTTTTTGAACTCTTGTGGACTCCATACTGGGAGATATAAGCCACATGCCCAACTAAAATATATTAAATTAAAAATTAGTAAAGTATCAGGGCTGGACAGATGGCTCATCCAGAGGACCCGAATTTGAGCATCCACAGCAGGTGGCTCATAACCGTGTGCGACTTCAGCTCCAGAGGATCCAATGCCTCTGCCTTCACAGGCACCTGCACTCATACCCACATACAGACAACTGCACTTATGCATAATCAAAAATAAAAGAATAAGTCTTTAAAGACATATGTATGAACTAAAATACTCGTGGCTGCTTAATGAGAATAAAGTCTCCTGAAGCGTTTGGAGCTAGACAGGGCCGATGGTTATGTGCAATGCTGGGAATGTAGCTTGGCTGGTTGGGAACTAGCTACTTAGAGCAGGCCAGCTTTGAACTCACAGAGATCCATCTGCCTCTGCCTTCCAAGTACTAGAGTTAATGGTGAACACCACTATGCACAGTGCTTTAAATGTTTAATCTTATGTTATGAGAATTTTACCTCAGTTCTAATCAAGGCTTACAAAATATATGCAACATGTATTTTTTTCATTCATGCTGTGTTTCCCAGTTAAATGTCTAATTACAAATGAGAGATAAGGGCTGCCTAGATTAAAATCATTAAATAACTTGAGCTTTATTTTTTCTTTCATCTTTATAATCATTGTAGTCTCATGGTTTGTTTCAATTCTATTGTTTAAACACAAATATGTGCAGTACCCAAGAGTTGGACAAACAACCACCACAGTTGTAGAAACCAGGAAGGATTCTGGCTTTTCCTAAATCTATACTGGCATAGTGGGTCTGTGTGGGTGAGTGGGCCTGTTGTTTGCAGTGGGAGTGTGTCTGCAGTGGGTGTGTGTGGGTGAGTGGGCATGTTGTCTGCAGTGGGTGTGTGTGTCTGCAGTGGGTGTGTGTCTGCAGTGTGTGTGTGTGTCTGCAGTGGGTGTGTGTCTGCAGTG
>PVIU01009765.1:0-74187 GCA_004026605.1 Ondatra zibethicus | reverse complement strand
CAATAAAGGAATTGCCGGAGGCATTACCATCCCTGACTTCAAACTCTATTACAGAGCTACAGTAATGAAAACAGCTTGGTATTGGCATAAAAACAGAGATGTTGACCAATGGAATCGAATAGAAGATCCGTATATTAATCCACAAACATATGAACACCTCATATTTGACAAAGGGGCTAAAATTATACAATGGAAGAATTTAAGTAATTTCTTACACAGATGTTAGTCAACAAAGAAAGGAATATTATAGACAAAAGATAATACATTTAGCACTGAGGAAGAGATTAAATATGGTGTGGGTATAGTAAAAGAAATTGATGTCACATTATATTTAAATGGGAAAAAAATCAAAGTATCTTCTATAGAGAGCAATGGGATATAGCTGCTGCTGATATACCAGCTAGAATGAAGATTAATGCTGGAAACAGTTTATTCTTAGATTTTTGACACTGAGTGGGACAAATATATAAACTTATTCATTCCTGAGAGAAATATATTGTTTATATATACATATATATATGTTTATATGTATATGTAAAATTGAATTTTGTTGCGCTCTACATTTTTCTTTGCTCCCCTTCAACCCACCCCCAAGGTACCCATGCTTCCAATTTACTCAGGAGATCTTGTTTTTGCCACTTCCCATGTAGATTAGAACTATGTATGTCTCTCTTGAAGTCCTCATTGTTGTCTAGGTTCTCTGGGATTGTGATTTGTGGGCTGATTTTCTTTGCTTTATATTTAAAAACCACTTATTAGTGAGTACATGTCATGTTTGTCTTTCTGGGTCTGTTGGTATACATTAATGTACACAATCATAAACGATTCTAATGAAAAACTTTCATAGATATGATCCAGCTAAAGTAACACACACACACACACACACACACACACACACACACACACACACACGAGAGGAAAGAATGAATAAAACTTAAAGTAAGGAATATTTAGCAAAATATGTGGTTTTTCTTAGACCCTATGTATGGCCTTTTAGTAAAACAATTAGGAAAAATTGTTAAAATGATCTTTAAGGTATCTAAAATATTCACTTCTGAGAAGTTATTTTATTATCAACTTCTCTGTAACAACTCATCAAACTGTGCATGGCCTCTGTGGAAGCTTCAAACTCCCAATGACTGATTGGAAAATGTTTTGAAAGCAGTGGAAATTGGATATGGGTAGGCTTTCATTTTATTTCAGTACTTGGTAGTTTGAACCCCACTAAAATTTGGAAACTGCATTGCATCCATTGGTTCTACATATTTCCTCTAATTCCCACATGATACTAAACTTTCTTGGATATCTTGAATAAATAATTTCTGAGTGGCTCATTACTTGTACATTTAGAAAATTAATCTTTCTGATGATAAACTGTCTGAAGACAAATTAATCCATGATTAATACACCTGTTTGAATCATACAATTGTACTTACTTCATTGTAGAAAAAGAGAAAAGTGTATTTATATTATCTGTCATTGAATAATTATTGTTGTTGTATTTATTATAATACTTTAATTATCAGAGATAAATATTTTAAAACTTTTAATTTGTTTCCAGTCTCATCTATTTGCATCTAGTAAATGTTAAGATATTTAAGATTAAGTGCTAAATGAAACTTAGAATATTTTGAAAGCCACAATCTCATCTTTGTTGATAATTTGTCTAAAAGCACATGATCTCTTTCTATATTTCATGATAAATTAGTAAATTAATACATAAGAAATGTTTCAGTATAACCAGTAGTCTGAAAATTAATGTAAGTAACAATCCTTAGAATTGTCATCATGAGACATATATGAAGTAACTGTGGGATATCATTTTAAAAAGAAACTTTAAGCCAATAGAATCTTCTTAGTAACCCAGGTACTATGATAAGCTTCATTAAGTGAAAAGTTCTGGAAAGAGTGTAAACACTGTCTCAAACATATCCCTCTTAAGGGAAAGGTAGAAGGGTTTTAAAAAGAAAGATTCCTTCTTTCACTTACTTGAGTTTTTAGCTGTAAAATATGTGAGACTCGGAGCATATTACCCAGGGGAAAGAAAGGCGCCCTCTGTTTTCCAGAAGCCTGCTGCCCTTAACCATGTGGAGGGTCCAGAGCCACAGAACTGTAACCTCTTTGGGCACATGCTTGGCAGCTGGAGAGATGGGGAGATGAATACATCACAATGCCAACAATATGAAAGTCTGAGCAGTCCCGGGCCAGTTTCTCCTCAGATGCTTCTCAACACATGTCCACCAGAAGAAAGAAATGAAATAAGTAAATCGACCCCTCCTTACTACATTCCCCTCCCCACTTTCTAGAACTTTCACTTCTCATCCGTATTCCTTAGGAAGGCAGCTGCTAATGATGGGTAGTACTAAAGCAAGGACCATGAAGAAGCTATTGAGTACAGACAGCGATGTCCTGATATAATTCTTAAGTACACTGACATTCCAAATACCTGCAAAATCTGCTGCATAGTAACAGTGACTTCATTTACAGAACACAAATTCAAAAGTTCCATATTCAGAACTTGTAGATGGGTTGCCAAGAAGAGTTCAGCTCTTAGTTAATACTCTGCCCACCTGCACCTGGCCAGCCCATGATGCTGACCCTGATCCGAATGTCCTATCAGGCCCTGGAAAAGTGCTAGCAGGATATGGAGAAACTAGATTTATGAGTAGAAAAAGGGATATGAGAACATATGTCATAGAGGAGAACACACTAACTCTTAAATCTCTGTGTGAATATTTTTATTCATTATAATTGAGAAATGAAAATTTTTGTAGAGTCACCTTTCACAAAATAAGAGCATTGCATACTAAAATCAAAAACCAAATATTCATTATATTTTAAATTTTGCACACCAGTTTTGAAGGCAGATTTTTGTTAATTAATTACAGTACTTACTCAACATTCTGGAAGGTGAATGCTGACACTTATCTCAGTTATCTTTGATTTACTGAAGTTTTGTGGGGAAAGTGAGAAAAAGTATCAAAAATGAGATCATTATGATGAAGCAATGCTCCTCAAAAAAGGTCTTTCATTTATGCTATGCATATTGGTTGGTCATTTTTACTCATCTTCTGATGATAAGTATTACTTAAGAATTTAGTAGGTAAAATAAAAGTAATAGCTTATGCTTAAGACTGAAAATCATTACAACAGACTGAACATTGATAACAGTAAAAATTGAGAACACTTGTGTTTCTGTATGAAAATCAAAAACAGCAAACAAATAAACAAAAAACTAGAATTTATTTCTCAAAATATTGTTTATCAGATGGCATAAAATTGTTATGTCTTTTAGTACATTTAAAGCTAACTTTGACTTATGAAAAACAGTTACTTACTTTCAGGAACTTATCATCTATTCTCCTCCCCATCCACACCTCCTCCATCTTCATTCAGAAAGGGACAAGCCCCCATGGGCTTGCACAAAATTTGGAACTTCAAGTTGAAGCTGGAGCAAGCTCCATCCCTTACGATGAGGCAGCCCAGTTAATCCAGCATGAGGAACAGGTTACCCAAAAGCCAGCTAGACTCCAGAGAGAAGTCTTGTTCTAACTGTTGGAAGACTTACTAAGAGACCAAGTACTACATGACTGTCACACACATGCAGTGGGCTTAGAAATGATTGAATGTTAAAAAATAGCATCGCATGCATGCATGAGATGCTATATTTTAATATTAGTTCATTTCTGTGCAGTGGTGTCAGTTACAAATACCCTATTTAAATTAGTTGGTTTTGCTGCGTGTGTGTGTGTGTGTGTGTGTGTGCATGTTCCTATGTGTGAAGGCCAGAGGTCAACTTTCACTATTGTTACTCAGGAAATCTCCATCTTGTTTTTGGGCTGGAATCTCAGTTCAATTTCCACACTTAGTTGTTTCAGAGCGAGTCTTATAAAACCCTTATGTGTACCCAGTTGGGCTATTTTCTCCTTGCCTCCTTCTATACTTCATAGTTCAAGAAGACATATGCCAGCATGTTTGATAGAAATTTCTCTTGACAATTAGAATAAATTATAGCAGTACTTACCACCAAGTGATAATGTAAGTGGGCTGTTTGGTGTCAATTTCTTCACTGTTATTTTGCAATTAATAATTATTTTTCCCCTCAGGTTTGTGACAGGTGCATGTATATGTACACATACTGCAATTTGAAAGCAATCCAAGCAATTAATGGATTTAGTTTTATTTATCTCACTTTTGTTTTCTTCCATCTGAATATCAGATTTTTCAGTTAAAAATTTTAAGTTCATATCAAGTTTGAAATACATCATTCTCTGTTTCTCCGCTGATTATGTTCATGCTTTGATTTTAAGCATTGAAATGTGTACCTCACTCCTTGGTTGGTTTTTATCATCTCTTCAGTGTGATAGCTCTTTATTCAGTAGTCATTGATCAATCTTCTTGGAGCTGTGTTAACCAAAGGTCCCATTAAACTGAACTTTCTATGGTATTTTGTCTGCCAGTTAATTTTTCCTGCTTACTGGCTTGTTGTATGAATTAACACAAACTAGAATCATGGGGGAAAAATAAAGCTTATTGTGTAAATATTGCCCTTGACAGGCCAATGGGAAAGCCTGCGGTGTATTTCCTTCTTGACAGTTGATATGAGAAGGTTAGCTCTTATGGGCAGTACTCTCCTGAGCTGGTGGTCCTAATGTTTCAGAGGGGAGGATGATCAAGCTAGGCTTAAGAAGCCTGTAAACATCACCCCCACCCCATGGCTTCTGCATCAGTTCCTGCCCCCAGGTTCCTGCTCTGACTTTCTTTATCAGGACTGTTGTGGAAATGTAAACTGAAATAAACCCTTTCCTCCCCAAATTGTTTTTGGTCAGTGTTTTAGCACAACTCAGAAACCCTAACTAAGAAACTAATTGGTATTTACTTAAAAACTGAAGCAAACAAATTACTTTCCAATCACAATTTAGATTACTTTCCTGAAAGCATTCACACTTCAATGCGCCTCCTTAAAACAAAACAAACAAAACAAAAAGTAACCACTATTCCTACTATTTCATCCAATGAGAAAATGAAGCACTAATTTGCTTCTTTTAATATTCATTATTTTATGTATTTTTTATATTTAACATGATTGTCAAAGAATCACACAATATACCTATGTCCTTGCCCTGCAAGCTTTGGAATTTTATCTTGTAGGCTTCTTTAAAGGGCGTCTGCTTCTCACCTCATGTCCCTCATGTCCTCTCTCTTCTTTCTCACCACCTGACGTTTTCTTTTCTTCTGGAGCAGTTTGTGCTGATGATGGGAGATTGAATGTTTACTACACTGAAAATACTAAAATTATGTAAGTATCCAGAGAGAAGTGTGGCCGTGTCTCTGGCCCATTTTAATATTGAAACTGTTGAGACAAACTGTAGATTCTTACTGAAGATGGCCTTGATCAGGAGAACTTATTTCCAGGGTAGGAAATTTTACGTGAAATTTGGTTTACTGACACTGGACTTGGATGGCACACTTAGTTCTTGGATAATACCTCTAAGTAAGTCATTGGAATTCCTTTTATACTTAAACATCCATTAGTATGTGTCTGTACCTTCTCCAGAACTAAATAGTCATCTAACCTAATTGCTGATATTTTCTTGATTAGGAAGAAGTCTAATCTATGGTTTGGCTGTGACAATATATGTTTATGTTTTGTATTTGTCTCATCACTTTTAACGTTTATACAGGTATGTTGGTGCATGTACAATTGCATATGTGTGTGTGTCCATGTAGAGACTAGGAATCAATCTGAGGGGTCAGTCTTCTGATTGAAGGACACCTTTGGTTTTGGACAAGGTTATTTCACTCACCTGAGACATGCAGATTTAGTAGGCTGTCTGAATGACCGTCTACAGTGTCATACCTCCAGGAATGACATGACAGCTATATGCTGCTACTCCAGACTTTTTACATGGGTTATAGGGATGGAACTGAAGTTGTAAATGGTTGTAAGCTGCCATATGGGTGCTTGGAATTGAACTTGGGTCCCTGGGTTAAAGAAGCAATACTTATAACTACCGAACCAACATTCTAGCCCATTAAATAATTCTCTCTAATGTTGTAGAGGATAATGATGATATTAATAATAAATTGTAACAACAAAACAATGGGGCTAGAGAGATGGCTCAATATCTAGAATATTGCTGCTCTTGCAGAAGCCCAATGTTTGCCTCCTAGCGACCCACATTAACAATTGTTTTAACTACATTTCCATGGAGATTTGAAGCCTTCTTCTACCTCTGAGGGGATCAGGCACACACTTGGTGCCCTTACATACAGGCAGGCAAACACTCACACATCTAAAATAAAATAAATACTTTTATTTAAGACAGAACAAACAAAAATCCAGAACCAAACATATATAGGAACCATATCTCAGAACTAGTTTCTTTGGGGCTGACTTGTATATTATGAAGGTTGAAGCACAAAGGAAGTTTATAATGTTCATAAGCGTATTTCCATTTTATAGTTGAAAAAAAGCTGAACAAAGTAAGCTTAAGTGACCCATGTTGGGGACTGACTGAGAAGCCAGTGATAATGGCACTGGGACCTATCTCTTCTGCATGTATTAGCTTTTTGGGAATCTAGTCTATATGGATGAACACCTTCCTAGGCCGTGATGGAGGGGGGAGGCCCTTGGGCTTCCCACATGGCAGGGTACCCTGCCCCCTCTTAAGGAAGCAGGGGGGGGGAGGAGGGTTAGTGGGGGAGTGGGAGGGGACTGGGAGAGGGGAGGAAGTGTTAATTTTTTGAATGAAAAATAAGAGAATATAAAAAAAAGTGACCCATGTGACGATCAAACTTCCAGGAAGTGACAGAGCAGAAAATTTGAGTTTTATTTTACCTTAAAAAAGATATATTGAACCAGGTGTAGTGGTACACACTGAAGAGGCAGGTGGGGGCAGAGGCAGGTGGATCTCTGTGAAGACTCTGGTCTACAAAGATCGTTCCAGAAAAACAAAACAAAAGCAACAAAAAGTAATATATTCTCCTCTTATATCTTACATCATGTAAACATTTTATTGTACATTTTAACTATTTCAATTAAAAAAATCTATCACTTTTTATTTTTGACATTATTACTGATTATATCTTCCCCCTTCTCTTTTCTCCTTCCCTCTATGCCTTTTTTTAGACCCTTCTTTGCTCTCTTTTGAATCTCTTTTCTTATTAAGTGAACTTGGTTTTTCAACAGAGGTTTTTATTGCTGTTTTGTTTTCTTGAGGTAAAAAGTTTTTCTGACTGTTGCATGTTTTAACAAGGGACTGTTTTCTGTTTTAAGGCTTTTTACTTGTGACTATGTGGAAACAGTCCTTATTATTAAAATAAAATTAGAATTGTTTTCCATTGAGGTTATGTCTCTAGGGACATCATGCCATTTTTACCACTTAGCCTGGGATAATTTAGAAATGTTGTGATTGAGCTATTTAAGAGTTTGTCTAAAAATCCAGTCAACTCCTTGAGTCTAAGCATGACAAAGTGACCATAGAAAGTGCGTTTTGTCTTGGATGCAGAGCAGAACTACAGTGAAAGGTCTCTCCAGTTGACTGCCTTGGTGCTGTACTATATGCTCAGTAGATGAGTCACTGAGGGAGCAGTGTAGGCTATTTGTAACTTCCCCCAAAAACTCCTTTCCTGCCTTCTGCTGCATTGAAGATAACATGGTGAGAGGTTGAGTGGAATATGGGTCAAGGAATCAACTCTCAGAAGAAAACCTCAAAGGAACTCCATCAGGAAGAACATTGACTGAATCTGTTAAGATCATAAGGGAACATTTTAGCCACTGATGATTTTGATAAAGGAACAGGAATTATTGTACCTTTTTTTCTCAGGTATCTGCTGGTATGCTAGATTCAGGGACTTTCTGCAGAAGTCATATATTGAGGATGCTCAGGTCTAGTGTAGTGTTAGAATACATGAGTTTGCTCACCTACTTTGTCATAAATGTGTCTCGTATAATAACTAATATTCCATAAATTCTTTGCAAAATGTTTTTATACTGTGTTATTTGTAGTGAGAAGAATATCTTTATACTTCCAATACATATGATAGATATCAGAATATACATGGTCTTTGAATTTGTTATAAAAAATACATAAATGTGGAGGGACAGTTGTACATGATTAAGCACATTTCTGGGATCTTTTAAAATGATGAACGTTTCATTATTTTTCAATGCTTCATTACAATATTTAAATGTTCCATTTATACTTGGGATAATTTTAGGTGCATATTTTGCTGTGAAAATAATATATCACCAATAGAGCTTCTATTTTCTTATTATAACCTTGAAAAATTATATGTATTAAATAGTCCAATAAGCTGGGCAGTGGTGGTGCATGCCTTTAATCCCAGCACTCAGGAGTTAGAGGCAGGCAGATCTCTGTGAGTTCGAGGCAAGCCTGGTCTACAAGAGCTAGTTCCAGGACAGGCTCCAAAGCCACAGAGAAACCCTGTCTCGAAAAACCAAAAAAAAAAAATCCAATAAACATATTCAAAAATATATTAATAAAGCAATCTGTCTTATCTGGATATAGATTTTAAATTTTTATTAGAATCAAAAATATGAACCATTATTATTCAGTAGTCATGCTTAGTTCAAATAGGTTAATATTAGAAAATACAGAAAAATCCATAGAGCAGTTGCAGTGAATATTCTTCACCATTGAATCTAAACTTTTGCCTGCCAAAGGCAACACTTGTATTAAACTTAAATGTTGAAGTTCAAGTCTTAACTTCAGAATGTGACTGCATTGTGCATGGGGGTGGTTAAGAGGTAATTAAGTTGAGTTCTTTTGGTAAATGTTAATCCATGAATTTTATTCAAAGAGGAAAGTAGAGCAGTCATGTATAAAATGCAAGACATGAGAAGACATGAGGAGGTACAGCTATAGGCACAGAATTAAGAGCTCAGAGAAATCAATCTAGCCTGATCTTAGACTTTTACCACCCAGAACTGCATATATATATATATATATATATATTTATTTATGTTGTTCAACCTTGGACGATTTGGTACTTTCTTATCACTGTCTTTGTAAGGTAGACTCATTTCTTCTTTGGAATACATTCAAGGTAATAATTTCTCTTATAATTTAAAAAAGAGCACAAATCAGCATCTGGGCTAAATAATACATCAGCCATATTAATCATTATGCTTCAAGAACTATCTCGTGTATGACAAACCACATTTCTGGGGTCTGTTAAAACGATGAACATGTTCAGACTTGGGCTAGCTTTCTGAGTTCTCATGGCCCTATCTGGCAGTGTCTTTCATAGCTATGAGATGATCAACTTAGATCTGCTTCACACTACTCCCTCCCACAGGCTGAATTAATCATCAGTCTGGTTCTCTGAAATCAAGAGTCAAGTACCTTTCGTGAATCCAGTATTGTTACGGTAAGAGGAAGGCAGCATGATAAAGTTGTTAGAAACGCTGTGCTACTACTGGGCTCTCCATCGAGCAAGGTGAAGGGTAAAGTCAAGTGTAAACATCTAATTAGGGTGTCACTGGTTTTGCTGTTCTGACAAGTTCTCAAGTCCGCTTTGTCTTTTTATCTACCCGTAAGCCCTTTTACATTATCTTAGTATGTTTTCTGAATTTTTATTACATTTCATTTGTTTAAATTTTATATTTAGTTTTTTGAAACACAGTCCCATTATGATTGGATAGCCAGGAAAATTCAATAGTTCTTGTCTGACCTCAGGTAGCTCAGTGGGAATGCAGGTGTGAGCCATTGAACTATAATTGAACACAAAACTAGCCCCAGCTCATGCTACTCTCGTGATTTTTTTAAAAAGTAATATATTTAATATAGTCTTATTATAACTAATATTTTTCATCTCTGTATGGTTCTCATAAAAGGAAGGGCAGCTTTTGCTTCCTTTACTTTGTGATAACATCACAGTGTAATATACAGTAGCTGTGTAGTGATTATGTCTGGTAGAAACAGGGTATGCAAAGTCCTAGATCTTAAAAATATACCTAAAAGCGCAATTCCGTAAAAGATAATCCCAGAACCACCATCTATTGGAAATTTTTTAAGTAAGAAAATAATTCTGTTTGGGAGAAGCCTCCCCACACCTGCCACCATCCCCCACCACATCGCTGACCACCAGAGCCTTGACTCTGACTGCCCCTGAAGAGGTGAGTGTCTGGGTTCCAGCTAGGGCCCCAGCTCTCTAGACCCCAGCCCCTAGTCTTGACTGTCCAAGAGAGGAGAGTGTCTGGGTTCCCTGCTGGAGGGCCCTGCTCTCTAGATCCTAGCCCCCAGAGGCACATTTCATGTCCCATCCCCACCCAGAAAAGGCCAAACACCTGGGAGTAGCCTTCCCACACACGTAGTCATTCCCCACCACATGAGACTTGGTCCTGACTGCCCCTGAAGAGGTGAGTGTCTGTGTTCTGTGCTGAAGGTCCCATTTCTCTAGACCCTAGCTCACTGAGCAACATTCTGTGTCCCACCAATACCCTGCAAAGCCCCAGAGAACTGGGAACAGGTCCCCACACTCACAACCATACCCTGTTCCATCTGCGACTACCAGAGCTTTGACCCTGACTGCACATGGAGAGTGAAGCTTTAGAGACCTGGGAGCAGCCTTCTCTCACCCATGAGTATCCACAATTGCACGCAATGCATCCCTGACCATTGGAGCCTTGAGATCTAAGAATCTGAATTACCAGCCGGAGGATTGTGCTCTCCAGGCCCTAGCCCGTGAAGAACATCCACTGCTCCACCCCCAACACCCAAACCCCAGAGACCCTGGAGCAACCTCCTCACACCTGCAACCATCCCCCACTGCACCTATGACCACATGAGCCTTGGTACTAGGTGAAGAGTCCCCAGAGCTGCATCAGCAACTACCAGAGGCATGCCTGCACCAGGGAGAGTGACCACCTAAGCCACTAGCCCCACCCAAACCAACTAAAGGAAGAGAAATACCCCAAAGCACAGGCCCCACCTGGACCCCTTAAAGAAAACAACCTAAAGATCCTAAGGAACAATATGGTAATACATGAATCTAGTGGTCTTACAAAAAGAAGACCTGAACATTCTAACCCAGAAGAAGTCAAAGAAAACATCCTTAAATACAACTTTATGAAGATGAGGATTACTCTTAAAGAGGAAATGGAAAATTCCCTTAAAGAAATGGAGAAAAAGACAAACAAAAAATTGGAAGAAATCAATAAATCTCTTTAAAAAACTGAGAAATAAAGAAAAAACAACCAAACCGGTAATGCAAAGAGTTCAAGACTTGAACACTGAAATAGAGGCAATAAAAAATACAAACCAAGGGAATTCTGGAAGTGGAAAATCTGGTTAAATGAACAGGAACAACAGATGCAAGCGTAACTAACAGATACCATAGATGTAGAGAGAATCATAGGGGTTGAAGATATGGTAGAGAAAATAGATTCATCAGTCAAAGAAAATGTTAAGTCCAACAAAACCTTAAAACAAAACATCCAGGGAATATGGAACACTATGAAAAGATCATATTTAAGAATAATAGGGATTAAAACAAAGAAGAACTCCAGATCAAAGACACAGAAATTATATTCCACAAAATCATAGAAGAAAACTTTCCCAACCTAAAGGAGGATGTGCCTACGAAGGTACAAGAAGCTTACAGAACACCAAATAGCCTGGACCAAAAAAAAATATCCTCACCATATAATAATCAAAGCGTGACACATACAGAATAAAGAATATTAAGAGCTCAGAGGGAAAAAGGCCAAGTAACTTATAAAGGCAGACCTATCAGAATTACACTTGAGTTTGTAATGGAAACTCTGAAAGTCAGAACTTCCTGAGCAGAGCTGCAGACACTATGAGACCATAGATACAAGCCCAGACTACTATACCCAACAAAACTTTCAGTCACCATAGACTCAGAATACAAGATATTCCATGACAAACCAGATTTAAACAATACCTATATATAAATCCAGTGTTACAGAAAGTACTAGAAGGAAATCCAACCCAAAGAAGTTAGCTGCATCTACGAAAACACTGGCAAAAGATAACTTCACACCTCATACAAGCAATGCCCAGAGAAGGAAACTAGACAAACACTACAACTGAAAAATAACAGGAAATAACAATCACTGGTCATAAATATCTTTTAATGTCAATGAACACAATTCACCTATTAAAAGACACAGGTCAACAGAAAGGATAATGAAAACAGGATCCATCCTTCTGCTGAAAACAATAAATACACCCCAATCTCAAAGACAGACCCTCAGAGTAAAGGGTTGAAAAAAGATTTTCCAAACAAGTAGACCTAAGAAATGAGCATGTGGTATATCTATTCTAATATCTAACAAAACAGACTTCAAACTAAAATCAATCAAAAGAGATGGAGAGGGACACTTCATACTCATCACAAGAAAAATCTATTACGATGAAGTCTCAATTCTAAAAATGTCTATGCCCCAAATACAAGTATACCCACATATATAAAAGAAATATTACTAAAGCTTAAATCTCACATTAAACCCCACACACTAATAGTAGGAGACTTCAGCATCCCACTTTCACCAATGAGTAGTTCTGCCAGACAGAAACTTAACAGAGAAATAAGAGAACTAACAGATGTCATGACTCAAATGAACTTAACAGTCATCTATCAAACATTTCACCCAAACGCAAAAGAATATACCTCCTTCTCAGCACCTCATGAAACCTTCTCTAAATCTGACCACATATTTGGTAACAAAGTAAACCTCAACAGATAAAAAAAAATGGATAAACCCTTGTCAGATCACCATGGCTTAACATTATCATTCAATAACAACATTAATTGAAAAAAGTCTGCAAACTCAAGGGAATTAAACAGTGTTCAACTGTATAACCCCTGGATAAAGAAAGAAAAAGTGTTGCAAGGAGGGGCTGCTTGTTTGTCCTGGTCACCCTGCTGGCTTAGCCTGTAATAACCAAAGAAACTGTATTAATTAAATCACTGCTCAGCCCATTAGCTCTAGTTTCTTATTGGCTAATTCTTACATCTTAATTTAACCAATTTCTATCAATCTCTGTATTGCCACATGGCAGTGGCTTACTGGGTAAAATTCCCAGTGTCTGTCTCTGGCGGATCCATGGAGTATCTCCGACTCCACCCTTCTTTCTCCCAGTATTCAGTTCTCTCCTCCCTGCCTACTTAAGTTCTGCCCTATCAACAGTCCCAAAGCAGTTTCTTTATTAACCAATGAAAGCAACACAAAGACAGAAGGACTTCCTACACAAATAAAAAAAAAATAAAGATTTCCTAGAATTCAGCAAAAATGAAGGCACAACATACCCAAACCTATGGAACACTATGAATGCAGTGCTAAGAGGAAAGTTCATAGCACTAAGTGCCTACATAAATAAAGTGGAGAAATCACAAAATAGTTACTTAACAGCATACTTGAAAGCTCTAGAAGAAAAAGAAGGAGACTCACCCAAGAGGAGTAGACACCAGGAAATAACCAAATTGAGGACTGAAATCAATAAAACAGAAAGAAAACAATACAAAGAATAAATGAAACAAAGAGGTGTCTCTTTGAGAAAAATCAACAAGATAGACAAACCCTTATCCAAACTAATAAAAAGTTAGAGAAAGAATATCCAATTTAACAAAATCAAAAATGAAAATGGGGGACATAACAACAATCATTAAGAAAATACAAAGAATCATCAGGTCATACTTTGAAAACCTATACTCCAGAAAATTCAAAAATCTAAAATAAATGGACAATTTTCTGGTAACCTCTAAGGAAATAGAGGAAGCCGCCAAACTATCCCCCCCCAAAAAAAAAGCCTAGAGCTGAATGGTTTCAGCACAGAATTCAACCATAACTTCAAATAACAGCTAACACCTTTATTCCTGAAATTGTTTCACATAATAGAGACAGAGGGACCAATGTAAAACTTTTTTTATGTGGCTACAGTTACCCTGTTAAACAAACAACCCAAAGGTTCATCTAAGAAAGAGGAAATATAGACCAATCTCTCTCATAAACATGGGTAACAAAAATGCTCAATAAAATACTGACAAACTGAATCCAAGAACACATCAAAAAAAAAATCATCCACCATTATCAAGTCATCTTCATCTCAGAGATGCAGGGATGCTTCAACACCTCAAAATGTTCAATGTACTCCACCATATAAATAAACTTAAAGAAAAAAACATACAATCATAACCTTAGATGCAGAAAAATCCTTTGACAAATCTAATACCCCATCATGATAAAGGTCTTGGTGAGATCAGGGATACAAGGAACATATCTAAACATAATAAAAGCAATAGACAGCAAGCCGACAGCCAACATCAAATTAGTGGAGAGAAACTCAAAGCAATTCCACCAAGATCAGGAATAGGACAATGCTGTCCTTTCTCTCCATATCTATTCAATATATTTACTGCTTAAAGTTATAGCTAAAGCAATAAGACAACAAAAGGATATCAAGGGGATATAAATTGGAAAAGAAGAATTCAAATTTTTGTTATTTGCAAATAATATAATTGTATACATAAGTGAGCCCGAAAATTCTACCAGGGAACTCTTATAGCTGATAAACACCTTCAGTAAAGTGGCAGGATAAATGATCAACTAAAAAAAATCAGTAGCCCTCTTAGATATAAATGATAAAAGGGCTGAGAATGTAATCAGAGAAACATTGCTGTTTACCACAGCCACAAATAACAAAATATCTTGGGGTAACACTAACCAAAGCAGTGAAAGACCTGTACAAAAAGAACTTTAAGTATTCAAAGAAAGAAACTGTAAAAGATATCAGAAAATTGGAAGCTCTCCCTTGATGTGTAGGATTAACATAATAGTGGCAACCTTAACAAAAATAATCTAGAGACTGAACACAATCCCCATCAAAATTTCAACAAAATTCTTCACAGAACTCAAAAGAATAGTACTCAATTTTATATGGAAAAACAAAATGAACAAACAAACATAAAACCAGGATAGCCAATATAATCCTGTACAAGAATGGAACTTCCAGAGATATCACCATCTCTGACTTCAAGTTCTACTAGAACTTTAGTAATGAAAATAGCTTGATATTAGCATAAAAACAGACTGGTGGACCAATGAAATTGAGTCAAAGACTCTGATATTAATATACACACCTATGAACCCTTTCTTTTTAAAAAGAAGTCAAAATTATATAATGGAATAAATAAAGCATCTCCAAGAAATAGTGCTGGCCTAACTGGATGTTGACATGTAGAAGAATGCAAATAGATCTATATCTATCCCCATACACAAAGCTCAAGTCCAAATGGATCAAAGGCATCAAGAAGAAATCAGTCACACTGAACCTGATAGAAAAGAAGGTGGGCAGTGTCCTTGAATGCAGGAAGGGCACAGAGATCATTTCCTAAATATAACACCAGTAGTACCAACACTAAGAGCAACAATAAATAAATGGGACTTCCTGAAACTAATACGCTTTTGTAAGGAAAAAGGGAAAGTCAATAAGACAAAACGACAACTTAGAGAATGAGAAAATATCTTCACCAATCCCACATCAGACAGTGGATTAATCTCCAAATTATATCAAAAACTCAAGAAACTAGACATTAAAATACAAAGTAATCAAATAAAAAAAATGTAGTACAGTTCTAAACCAAGAATTATCAAAAGAAGAATCTCAAATGGCCAAAAGACACTTAAGAAATTGTTCAACATCTTAACCATCTGGGAAATGAAAATCAAAACACTTTGAGATACCATCTTACGCCAGTCACAATGGTTATGATCAAAAACACTAATGATAGACTAAGCTGGAGAGGATGTGGAGTAAGGGGAACACTCCTCCATTGATTGTGGAAGTGCACACTTGTACTACCACTTGGAAATCAGTATGGCATTTTCTCAGAAAATTGGGAATCAACCTACCTCAGCACCCAGCAATACCACACTTGGGCATATACCCAAAGTAGGTATACTCATACCAAAAGGACATTTGCTCAACCATGTTCACAGTAGCATTTTCATAATAGTCAGAGCCTGGAACAACCTAAATGCCTCTCAACCAAATAATGGATAAAGAAAATGTGGTACACTTATACAATGGAGTACTACTCAGTGTTAAAAACAATGACATCTTGAAAGTCCCATGCAAATTGATAGAACTAGAAAAAAAAAGCACACTGAATGAGGTAACCCAGAACCAGAAAGACAAACAAGATATGTACTCACTCATAAGTGGATATTAGACATAAATCAAAAATAGCCAGCCTATAGTCCATGACCCAGAGGAGTTAGGTAACAAGGAGAACACCAAGAGAGACATACATGAATCCCCCTTGGAGAAGGGGAAAGACAAGATCTCCTGAGAAACTTGAGAGCATGGGGCGGTTGGAGAAAGGAGGCCAGAAGGAGAGCATAAGAGGAGAAAAGGAGGGAGGAGGAAAACGTGAGGAACAGGATGATCCAGATGAGGGAAAGACAGAGGGGGAGAGCAAGGAAAGAGATATTGTTATTGTCGCAGCCATATCGGGCTAGCATGAAACCTGGCACCAGGAATCCACAAGGATGACCCAAGCAAAGACCCTAAGCAAAAGTGGAGAAGGTACCTGAACTGGCCTTCCCCTGTAATCAGATTGATGACTACCTTACTTGTCATCATAGAAGCATCATCTAGCAACTGAATGAAGTAGATGCAGAGATCCACAGCTAAGCACTGGGCCCAGCTTTCAGAGTCAGACAAAGAGAGGGAGGAGCAATAATATGAGCAAAGGGGTCAAGACCATGATGGGGACACCCACAGAAGCAGCTGACCTCAACTACTGGGTACTCACTGATTCCAGATTGAAAGCTAGGGAACCTACATAGGATCTGACTAGCCCCTCCGAATGTGGGTGACAGTTGTGTGGCTTGGGGCAGTCTTTGGGGCCACTGGCAGTGGGAACAAGATTTATCCCTAGTGCTAGAACTGGCTTTTTGGAGTCTGTACTTTTTGGAAGGATGCCTTGCTCATCCTGAATATAGTGGGGAGGGCCTTGGCTCTGCCTCAAAGTGATGGATCAGACTTTGTTGACTCTCCATGGGAAGCCTTACCCTCTCTTAGAGGTGGATGGGAGGTGGGTTTGGGGAAAGTGGGGGGAGCAGAAGGAGGAAAGGGAATGGGAATGGTGATAGGTAGTTAAAATGAGAAAATATCATTTAAAAAATAAATTAATTAAATTAAAAAAGAAAATTATTCTGACATACACATACATTTACTGAGAAGAATGGTCTGAATGATTATCACTCCATAATCTACAAGTCCTTTCTACCCACAGTTATGATCAGCCCTTGTTATAAGTAGATCCTTTGAATCCTGGATACCTTTCTTCAATTTAAAGAGGCTAATCTGTCACTAGTATAAGATATGTGTTGGTAGTAGACTCACAAAATATTCTAAAGCTATAGAGAAAATAAACACATTTATCTTTGGTACATATATTTTTAGGCATCAACAAGAACACTTAATTATTACAGACTTAATATGTGATAGAATAGTATTGCTAGGAAAAAGAATGCATAAGAATTGTTGCAAAAATTATATAATTTTATACATTACAAAATTCTATAGATTTTGAATGTCTAGAGAATTTCAAGAGGCCAGGCAGTGATGGCACACTCCTATAATCCCAGCAATTGAGAGGCAGAGGTAGGTGGGTCTCTGTGCATTCAAGGCCAGCCTGGTCTACAAGAGATAGTTCCAGAACAGACAGTGCTGTTACACTAAGAAACCCAGTCTCGGAAAACAAAAAAATGAACAAACCAACAAAAATGAATAAAACAAAATAAATAAATAAAAATAAACCCAGAGATTTTATGCTCAGCTACAGAGGGAGATACTGCTTCAAAAAGGAATGAAAATAAATAAAAAGCAAAATGAATGAACATGAAATAAATCTAATGAAGAAAATATTTTAGTAGGCATACTACTTAAATGCATTTTTCAATTATTGGTACATAAAATTGAATAGTAACCTAGTTTTACTTTTGTGAATAAAACAAAAATACTTTTAAATAATTTATCATTGTTTTTTTTAACGATATAAAGTAAAATCCAAAGATAAACATGTTCCCAACATGTAGCAAACCATTTCTAAATGCACATCATTTCTAAAGAACCTTATTATTATCCGAGAATGCGTTTTCTCCCCTTTGTGTTCATGCTACAGTGGATGAGGAGAACTGTGACTAGGGACCAGTTGTGGAAATGTGGTAATTAAAGCCTGAACAGATGTCAGCATTAGTGAGAGACGTAAATGAAGTGTGTGTAATAAATGGTTGCTTTCAGATGCAATGGTGGGCCTGGTTTCACTGGTAATGGTGTTTGGAACCTGTTCATTCCTCCATAATGACAAAATAAAAAGGTTGGATAAACCTACAGAGAAATTTCTCTAACTTTCCAGCAGGCCTTGCAACTGAAAAGTTCACAAACATTGAAAACTTCAGAGGTTAATAAAAGCAAATATAATAAAATAACAGAATCTAAGTGAATACTTTAAAATTTTCTAAGAGATAACTCAATATGAAAATATCTGTTTGCATGACAAACATTCAGAACTAACAAATAGATTATATTTAAAGGGACTAACAATTCAAGCTGCCAGAACATAGTCAGAAGAATGGCACATGCTACCAATGTCTGTGAGAAAGGATCCAGGCAGACAGACAAAGGGCTTTTTGCCTCAGATGCACTTTGTCCCTTAGATTGTTTTTGGAAGTGATTTCTCGCCTACTGTGACAAACATTTACATTTGATTCATAAGACGAGTTTATTCTTGTTGGATGGCATAGCATCGCTATAGAAGCTTGTCTGGTGAAAAAATATGAGTGCTGTCAGCAAGGTACCCTGAATCTGGATATGGCTGTCTGCCTTGCTTTCATGCTTTCCCAGACGTAATCTATAGTATTGTGGAGGCAATTGAATTTATATTGTGCTGTCCTGAGAAAGGGCTGCTCAGTTAATATTTAATATGTATGTGCTCACTGATGTTTACTTACATGTTTTTCTAATTATGTTTTTCTGAACTCAAACAGCCTTTCTGGGATCATTGCTATCTTTGTTTCTCTGTTGGATAAAGAACACTGGAACTGTGTATATATGTATGTATGTATGTATGTATTTATTTATTTATTTATTTGTGGAATATATTGGTCACAAAATCCCATATGGTAAAAGAAAATTCTGTTTATAATTTTCATGAATAGCTTCACACAGTGAACCAAAATGTTTCCTTGAACCTGGAACTGTGAATATTTTTGAACAACGAATTTTAAACACAGCACAATTTTGGTATAGTTCAAATATCATTGTTTTTATAATGTACTTATTTAGAATGTTCAGAAAAGTTTATAATCAATGAATTTTATGGAACTAACTTACAAAAACCTTCATATGATTCCAAATAATTCCATTATTTGGTAAATCCTATTATGAAAGGCCACATTAAAATGATACAAATCAGAAAGACATGCTCAATAAATCTTTACTAATTAGAAAAATAGTCCTACTTGGAGCCAGCTAAATAGAATAATTTGTATATTCATTATTTGAAAACACATGAACAATCATGTTCTTTTGCTAAATGGCTTATTAATAAGTTTAAATTATACTTAATGTTTCTGTGTCACGCAGGAAATAAAATTCGCTGTGTTGCTTTACCTTCTCTGAAAGTCTATGGTGTGCTGTAAGAGACTATGTAGTATAAAAAGAGAAAAAAACAACACTTCTAGGTCTCTCTTCAGATATAATTTACTAGAAGGAAACAGTCTAGAGGACTTAGATAATATAACATTATCTAATTAAATTTAGAGGACTACAAGGTTTGCATTTTACTTAGTATGACATTTCTGTTTTTCCAGAACAGGTTCAACAACCTCAGTCCGTGTTCCATGAACAATTCAAATCTCTGATACTTGAGATGTTAATTACCATATTCTTTTGCTAATCATAATGAAGATTAGACCCCATATCACTTTCATCGCAGGAATCAATGCCAATATGTCTACCCTCACTACAGCTGTTCTGATATCTCTAATAATTGTGGAGTAGAGACACAAAATAGATTTCATCATCCTTTTGATCACTGGAATTATTCAATGCCAGCAAAATTTATTGATAGAATTTTAAATATAAAAGCAATTTTGTAAATTTTTGCTCATACTCTATCATTTATTAAATCTCATTTATTTTCCAAAAACCCAGGGCTATGTTTTAGCAATTAAAATCTTTCAGTAGATCTGTGCTCATTTATAAAATCCAACCAAAAATACAGTAGGCAAAATATCCTGGAGCTTTTTTTAAAACACATTTACTTATATAATTGTTAAATGTGAAAGATGTAGGTACTTGAATAGTTCATTGAAAACATAGAAAAAAAATGGTTTAATGGATCGTCAAAAATCTTAACTGTGAAATCACAGATTTTACTGCTTTTACTGTCAACTTTTTAAAAACCATTTTATGTTGAATATTTTAATTTAATTAATCAAACATATTTAGAAATAAATATTTCCATAGTATCCATACTTGTAATAAATATTTCTCTATTGAAAATTTAATCACTCTCCATGTTGTCCTCAACAGATTGGACATTTGGGTATGGCGAAATTTTCAGATTTTCATCATGTGTTTGCTCAAACATTGTGAGGGGTACAACACCCAACCCTTTACACTGGGAAGTGTTGAAGTTTGGCCTTATCCCTAGTTTGTAGGATTCTTGAATGTCTGTCAATCCAAAGTTGAATTTTTGATTTGAAGTCATTCTGCAGGAATATTAAATATTTTGTGCAAAACAAATTGCTTTCCTTCAGTTTTATATGCAGATTCAAATGGAATCTCCATTTTCTACTAGTATTTTAGAGATGGTTTGATAGTAGGGTCATACACAACCAGTATTTGTTTTAATTTATTTTTGGTAAGCTTGAATTCATGATAATAAATATTATTACCATAAGTCAAAGATGAGGCTTGTCTATGATATTCTAATACAGTATAGATTTTTAAAGAATTTTTTCAGTTGTTTATTTATTTTACATCCCAACTGCAGTCTCTCCCCCTTCTCCTCCCATCTCCTTCCTCTACTTCCCTTCATCCCCCACCTCTATCCACTCCTCCTCTATTTCTGTTCAGAGGAGAGTGGCTTGCTATGTGTATCAACAAAGCATAACATATCAAGTTGTGGTTATAATAATGACTTGCTAGAAAAGGTTTTCTGAAAAACATAGTTAATCAAGAACAAAGACAAAGTACATATTAAATATCTCAAAGCAGAAATTATTATTATTAAAAAACAAATATTACCAGCACCTGAAAAACATTTTATACTATTAATGAAAAGTAACTACAATTCAATAGATTTGGTTAATGAGTTAATAAAATCTGTATGTGGAATACATGCAAATATTTTATCTTTAGACACATAATATAATATTTACAATGGTTGCTATAGAAATATACCACATTTCAGAATAACGCCTGTGCTGATAGTTTATAGGATATTAATTGTAAAAGAACATAGAGAACAATTGTTCCCAACAAAATATAATAGAAAGCCTCAAATATCCCCCCTGGGTTCAGAAATTTGCACAAAATTGGTATGAAGCAGGATTGAGGCATTATGTGAACTCTAGCAGTGTTTGAACTGGTTTACTAGCACCATTGATATCCTAAGTGAAAGAAGGCAGCTAGAGTCCAGCATTCACTGAACAAGAATGTAAGGCAAGAAGATGGAAGACAGAAGAGTTACAGATCACTGGTGGGCCTTCTTAATCGTATGAGAACTGTGCAATAGTGTGGTTTAACTTAAAAACCAACTATGGGTAATTTCATTTAGAAGTAACTCCCCCAAACCATGTCTTCCTAAAACTCCTTCAATTAAGGTTTAGAAATATAAGAAATTATTCTTTATTAGAATGGACCCTTAATCAAATGAGACTGTCCCTTTAAAGAGAAAAAGATACAATTCAGAGAAGGTGTGATGGACATGCAGGTAGTGCTTAGAATAGTGCATATAGGAATGTCAACTGTTACTGGCAATTTCTAGATCTTACTAAAATAAATATTGATGGACTCCATATCTCTTGAACCAACAAAATTTACATATTTTAAATTCTATTTTATTATATACTATATATAAAATCTATCATTTATATATTTTTATATATCTATATAATTTATCTATATATAATTAGACATAATTGATGTTTGAATTCTTAATTTTTTTTGGTCAGCAGTAGAAAAGTACTACAGAACCTTCAAAGTTCTGTAATAAAAAGATCTGATAGAATGACAAGAAAAGAGGTAAAGAAGCTAGTGACAGGTAGGAGATTGCTGATTGCTGCGGTTACCCTTGATGTAGGCAATGACAAAAAATTAGAATCAAAATATAAGGAAGGAGAAAATGCATGTCTATTCCCCTGGGAGGTAGGATAAGTCCTTGTGTTTGTAATGATGAAAGGATATACTTAAGACTTGCCTCGATATGCTAATATCCTACTGTCTAATGGTAGTTCTGCTATATGAAGTATTGCTCCACTTAAAGTCATACTCAGTGAACAAGCAAAGCAAAAGAACATGTGCTATTCTTTTTATTTAATTTAAAAACGCTATCTTTTCATTTTACATACCAATCCCAGTTCCTACTACCTCCCCTCCTCCCATTCCCTCCACCTTCCCCTCCACTACACCCCCATCCACTTCTCAAAGAGGGTTAGCCACATTGCTTTGAGGAAATATTAGCATATTTTATTTTTATACATAATATAATTGTAATGAATATATCATGGAGATTTATAGATATTGTCAAATAAGAAATGAATGGTGAGAAACTATATATTAGATATAAACTTTGAAAGGTAATAATGAAAAATATCCATATAAACAAACCATTCTTTTATAATCTTTTGAACACCTTTTTTTCTAGGGATAACATTTAGAGTAAAGAACTCTTTCTGGAATATATATATATATATATATATATATATATATATATATATATATATATGTACACACATCCACTCAGGGGGAGAAATGACATGCTGAATCATTAAGTTGTTGTTTTGGTTTTTGAAAGCCAAGGTCTTAAATTTTCACCTGGAAAATAAATGAAATATAAACTGCAAGATTAAAGATTTTATCTTAATGGAAGTCCATGATTTAGTGTTCATTCCAAAACCAAACAACAAACAAGTACACCTGCTTGCATTCCACTCTGCATTTGATGTGCCCAAGAGCAAGCATTGGTTCATAATCTGGGAGTGATTTTGCCAAATTGGAAACAAATTTAACTCACTGACATCAGTTATGGAAAGATTCCTGGTGCTTGTAAAGTTAATGGGTAAGTCTGTAACTGATTGACGGCTATTGTTGAAATATAATTAGAATTTCTGATATTGTGGTGTTCTTAGATTTTAACATATTTAATCATATTCTTAGATTTTAACAGAAAATTTCCTTGCAAATTATTGTTATATATGCTTGCTTGGGCTGTTGATGTTCTTCAAGTTTTCAAGGCCTGTTTTATTGAGAATGCTTACTGAAAGAATGCTGACAATACCCTACACTATGAGACAGAAAGACAAGAATCATTTGTAGTTGGCTTTTTCACACAAGGTTTGTTGTCTATACCATCAGTGTCATCAATAAGGCCATTACAATAATGACTGAATACATTCACTCACTCTGTGAACAAATCTGTACAACATCTTCTCGATTTTAGAGAGCCATATTGTTAAGTGTTTAGTTTCAGATATTTTTTTTAAAAAGTGATCTCTGAATAACTACATTTTCGAGGCAATTCATATATTAATTCAACAATCACCATTCTACCTGGATTGTGAATTACTAGATATAGTTATTTCCACTTTGTTCCTGAGTTCAATGGTGTTGTCAAGTACCATATCCTTATTTAATTTGGGTGATGATTATACAACTCCTAATGTTGCTTCTCTATACATAAAGTTCTAACTGTTCAACAAATAGAAATTGATAACAATTTCTGATGTAATAGACAAAGCTACACACACACACACACGTACAGCAATTTTCTCGAGGACAGACCAAAGACAACTCTAGGAGGGATTAAGACCTGGGTGCTTTCTGGGCACAGCACTTCTAGTGGTGCTAAGAAATAAACTGCTAATTCCTGAAGGAAGATCAGAGCACTGCCTCATTATCATGTAGAATAGCGATGCACAGTACATTAGAGTAACAGTTCTCCACCTGTGGGTTGTGATCCTCTGGGGGTCTCATGACCTTTTCACAGGGGTCACCTTTCAGATATCCTGCGAATCATATATTTACATTACAATTCATAACAGTAGCAAAATCATAGTTATAAAATAGCAACAAAAATAATTTATGATCGGGGTCACCAAAATGGGATGGACTGCATTAGAAAGGGTCACGGCATTGGGAAGGTTGAAAAATACTGTATTAAAGTACTCTTTAATAAAAAACAAAGTGACACAAAATACAATAGGCTATAAGATACAAAAAAACAAGTAACATGAAAAATTAAGTATATTGCTTGGAAACTTGTAAAACCAAGCTGGGATTATAGAGTGGAAAACTCTAATCTTGGTGAGATTATCGTCTTGATTGGATTATAAAAATTGATACTAAAATGGATGATTAAATCATGTAATCAGAACTTCGGACTGACTGATATAAATTTACTCCTGAATGGAAAATATTGTCTCTTCTTCTCTTCCCTTCTCCTCCCCTTCCTTTTTCTCCCTTCCAGGCCCTTTCCCTCTCCTCTCCTCTCCTTCCCTTTTCTTTTCTCTCCTCTCCTCTTCTTCCTTCTCCTCTTTTCCCCTCCCCTCCCCTCCACTCCCCATCCCCTTATGTCCCCTCCTCTCTTCTCGTCTCTTCTCTTCTCTTTTCTCTGATCTCTCTTTCTGAATTGTGTTTGGTTGTGTATTCTATGCATGTGTTCACGTGAGTGTGGTTGTGTGCATGTGAGGGACAGAAGACAATTAAAAGTATCGATCATCATTTTCTACTTTTTATTTGAAGCAGAGTCTTTCTTTCTATGCTGTGTATACCAGGTTAGCAGGTTTGTGAGCATCATAAAATTTGGCTGCCTTAACTTTCCAATGGAGAGTACAGAGGGACAACATTGCATTCAGCTATATAAATTCTTGGAATCTGATTTTAGGTACACACACTTGACAGCAAGCCCTTTACTCCCAGAGTCATCTTCATAGACTGAAGGTCCCTAGAGAAATGTGATGGTTTATGTCATTAATAAATATGAATCTAATTGAATTACATAAACTTTGGAGTAATAAAATGATTATTAAAAATACCAGCTATCTAAGCTCTGTGGTTCTAACTAACTTGTAATCTAAACTAAGTTGATTAGTATTGTAAGGAAACTGGAAGGTTATATGATGACGATGAAGGATGCTTAAAAGAAATCCCACACTAGATCAGAATTGAGAAAAATAGACAGTAATTTATTTAGGATTAGACTCACAAATCAGAATCCGCTGCTGGAATGGAGAACAGAAACTGAATCCCACAGCAGGAAGAGGCCGGATGCGTGCTCTACATTGGCATAAATAGTATAAGAGGCCACGCCCCAGTGGGCGGGTAACCACTGGCTGTAAGACTTCCTACAATATGAGACTTCGAACTGTAGGTGGGGAATGTGATTCACAACTTGTGTTATCTATAATAACAGTATCCAGAATTTTCAGAAGAAATTTATATCATCGATATGAGCTGTACTTCCCTTTGAACATTGAATACAGAACAAGGTAAAAACTATATAGTCCAATAAAAAATAAGATAAAACCTCATTTGGTAAAAATCTAAATGTTTTATTATATATTAATTAATAGGCACAACCTTGTCTTCCTTTACCTTAGTAAAATACTGCTATTATACAGGAGCAGGATGCTATTCTGTCTTACAAAGTAATTTGGCATTCAACTTCTTTGAAAAGATATGCCAGAAAAAGAGTGTTCTGTACACCTGCTTTGAAGATATTCAGAAATATTTTAAAATGTGGGTAGACTTACATCACAAAAGATCAATGTTTTTCTACTCCTTTTCCACTTTTCAGTTACTGAATAAATAAATAGAATGTTACATGAAACCGGGCTGTGATGGCACATACCTTTAACCCCAGGACTCAGGAGGCAGAGGCAGGCAGATCTCTGAGAGTTTGAGGTCAGCCTGGTCTACAGAGTGAGTTCCAGGACAGGCTCCAAAGCTAGAGAGAAACCCTGTTTCAAAAACAAACAAACAAAAAGAATGCTACATGCAGCTTTTATGTGTTATGTCAGCATGGAGTGTTTAGGATTATTGGTGACACAGTTGACTTAGTGGGATAGACGTACCCTCTATTTGCCTTAAGAAAGATATTCTTAAAGTCAGCTTGTCATTATTCTTTAAGGTTAATGAAGTGCTATTTTTAAATTTATACTTTAAATTTAAGACAAGTGGATAATTAGCTTAAAGATTAAACCACAAAGTTAACATATGTAAAACATACACACATGTATACAAAGATATACAACAGTTACACACACATACACGCATGCACATGCACACTAACACACATACACACACTTATTCTCTTCATGCACTTTTTCCTCAACCTATATGTTTTTGAAGTTAAGCAAACTGCATCTATTAGCATCATTATTAAAGCTTTTTTTCTGGAATTATAAATTAGAAGCTTTCAGATCTCTTAGGTTCAAAACCAATGTATGGACTATGTCAGTTGGTACCTATTAGGAGAATACACCAGAAGCCTTTGGCCTAAAATTACTGTAGACTGAGTCTTTTTCTACACTGTTGCACATATTGAACTTTTACAGCATGAATAAAATGACAGCCTTGCTCTCTTTGATTGCCTAGCATCTTTTGCAAATGTAACATAGATGGTTTTATGAAGTAGGTCACAGCATTAAAAGTGCTGCTTATCTTAGATTATATTGTTTCTCTGCTGACAATGGAAGAGACAAAAGCTGCTCAATTAGAAAAGCCAATTTAATCTATAAAGACCTTAGGTGCTCATTACTTGTAATACTTCAACACCAGATGTCCCATTTTTCATAGATGATCTGTTATTTACTTTCTCAGTGAGATTCTAAAAATCCTGCTGGCATACAACATTGACTTCTTCCATTTGAGAACACAAAAATACACATTTCTCAGAGTTTTCGATTTTTAGTTCATAAATTTTATTTGTTTTCAAACAGAGACAGTTGACTTACAAATCACTCAGTGCAACAATTCTATTTTGCCAAACCATATTCTGCAGTAACATTTTTATTTTAAATTTAACTCTAATTTTGTTTCCTTGATGTTGTGGGCAGAGTAACCATTTTTTAAAAATAGAGGTTACAGACTAGTTGGCTAAGCCAACTGAAGAAATACACCTACAGACAATCTGCTACTGTAGACCTACTTTGCATACACAGTAATAAACTCCCCATGCTTCTTGTTGAATCTATAATTGGTAGATTAAGAAAGAATAAGTAAACAGGGCAAGCAATAGCCCCATTCTTTGGGAATGACCCCTCTGGAAAAGATACAAGATTATTTTTGTGGTATGCTTCAAGTAAGGAAATGACCTGTTTTAAATTCTATCCCAAATGACATTTGCTTCTTGATTTTAGTTGTTTCCTTTGGTTTTATTGGGTTTTTCCACTGGGAAGGCTGCTTTTCTTGTTAAGGCACAAGCACAATCACTTTTTCATTGTATATAATAACTGTCACTTGAGACAGATACTCTGAATGAACACAGTCGGTTTTCCATAAGACCTATTCATTATCAAAAATAGATACTGAAAGAAAAATAGTGAAAAATTCATATAACACTTTAATTATTGAATATAAGGGATATTGTATTCACTAAAGTGGGTGTAATCATAATTATCTAATTTACCGTTCTACAGATGAAATGGCTATGCATTACAATGTTCTCCAAAAAACTAAATTTCTTGTATTACAGCTTCAATGAACATATTTTGTGATGAGACCTTATAAGATCTGTTGTACTTACTGTAAGAACAATTATAAATTTATTTATAATATAATTATAATATAACTTCAAATATAATTTCTTATATTTATTGATTTAACCTATATTTATTCCAAGACAGGGGCTCTTTGCCGTTTCGAAACCTGTCCTGGTGCTAGTGTCCTGGTACTAGCTCTGTAGAAGAGTCTGGATTCAAACTCACAGAGATTAACTTGCTTCTGCCTCCTGAGTACTGTGATTAAAGGCATGTGCCACCACCGCCCAGCAACCTAGACTTTTACAATCAGCATAGTTATGTATATTCCCTTACTAAGGCAAATGTCACAATATTCATTCTCAGAATTTATATAGAAACCCTAGATTACAGCTGGAGATTTTTAGTTCCCTTAATGGAAGAACAAAAATATACATTTCTGCAAAAGTATCTTTTGATATTTCACTTAATATATATGGTTATATTAGTAAAATTCTGGATGTAATTTTCTTTTAAAATATAAAACTATAATGTGTACAGCCATGTATCATATGCTAGGATATATTAAAAATACATGATTAGTAACTTCAGCCTTCACAGTCATTGAAGAGGACATGTACAGTAGCGCACATGGTGAACTCACCACATGAAAAATCAGAGCCTATATGTAGCCTAAGTACTCACTAAAGAGCCGTTATGCAGCATATGGTTATATTGGAAAAAGCAAGTATGTATAAAGAACTACAGATTCATAATAAAAACTAATGTTTAAAAATGCATCATAGTATTCTCTCATTGTCTGACATTATTTCTCTATTTACAAATTATGAGTTTATTACACCTATGTGGTCAAAAATAATTGAAAGAGGAGACTGTTATATAATCTAGCATATAATTCTGTAACGAAAGATATTTCATACATAATTTTCTTATAACTAATAAAGTGTAAATACCAGTGGAAATTCAGTTTACAGGTTTTTAAACATTATCAATAAGCGAAAGCTAACAAATGTACACAATTGATAGATCCAGTAAAAGTATCACATGTTAATCACTGGACCCTACTTCCATCCAAAAAGGTGGACCCTCTGGCCTAATAGTGCCAAGACAGTTTATAGTGACAAAGAGCCACTCTTTTGATTGGATTTGAGGCCATCTCCTCAGTATGGAATTCATGACTTGTACTGTAAACCTGATCAAACACCATGGTTAGCAAAGTCACAGACTCTCCATGAGAACTGATGGATACTTTCTTATCAAATGGTCATTTTCTCAAACTGCCCTCTAAATACCTAAGTTTATGACCTTAGATTTGAGCTGCTCCCAATTTTGGTTCGAGAAGTCTATTATTGCAGCAGGTAGAGATTATAGCAAAGACACATAACTTATTGAATCTCTGAAAATAAGTGACTATGAATGGCCAGCTAAAGGTGAGACATCTGTATCTATCTATCTCCCAACTACCTGAAAGCAAGCAAATTGTCATCACAGAAGAGGAGAAAGAATATAAGAGCCAGGAGATGGGAGGGTACGCTGTGAAATGCTGTCCTTCAGATATGACATGGTTGTTACACACATGAAATCACAGTTGCGGGAAAAGCCACGAAATATTCGTAGCCTAATAAACCATTTTAGGGACCTGCAAGATATACTGAGAGAAGTGCTGGTGGTGGAACTGTCGCTGCGAAGGCGTAGAGGGATGGGCAAGAGTCCTCACAGACTCTACTGGAGCCGTTCATTGCTCCTGTGAGATACGAGCCTGCAGTTCTAGTCATTCAGCTGTGATTAGCACGAGATCTGCACCCAAAGATGGGTCATAATTGTTTTTAACTACAGTTTTCGGGAGTTCAATACCCTCTACTGCTTTCTGTTCACCAGACGTGCATATGGCATACATGTGAGGATTCAAAGCATTCACAAACATAATTATAAACAAGTAAATCTTTAAAAAATTGGGTTTATAGGTTTTTAAGTTTTGGCTATGTGCTACTCTACTCATTTTAGGTAGTATGTGTTTTTTAGTAAGTCAAGAAGAGACAATCTCACTTTATTCTTCCACTCTTCAAATGAATTGGAAAATTAAGATTTTAATGTAAGATATGGACAAAACTTCCTTTTTATAGAAGTTTTGGTCACTGTTATGTTTGGATTCCCGAATGCTAAGTCATACTGAAAACTGGCTTTAAGACTTATAGATATATTTTTTCAGTAGGTAAATGAACAGTAATTCTTATATAATATATGTGAAGTATCTGAATATGTGAAATATAGTTCTGTGTTTTGTGCCTCAGGAATTATAAAGGTGATAGTTCTATGAGCAAAACAAAGAAAAAACAGTGTAATTGTTAAAATTTAGTTCTTGGTATTCCATAGGTTTCTAATCTCTTGTTAAATTAAACTCTAAGAAAGAGTTAACTTGGAGCTGTTGAAATTATTCCTGAAATATTTTCCATTTGTTTTCATAATTTGCAAAAAAATAATGTACTTTCTACCTGGAGATAATTTAATAGACTGCCCAGAAATGCAATATTTTCAAAAGAAAAAACTAGTTTTATAGACAAATTAGTTTTTCTTTTGGAACTATGACTTATTAAAAATATGTAGGAGGCACAGCTTCTGTTCTAAGAGGCTACCTGCCTTTTTTGCAGTAACCCCACCTCTTTTGTTATTTCTCACATTTAGCTTATTTTTTTAACTCTGTGTTTTCCCCTTACTTGTTTTCAGAGTGACCAGTAATGTTGGAATTTACCCATACAGAACCAAAGAATGACGAAGGCAGGAATGTTCAATTATCCACTATTTATAAGACAACGGGAAACATTGCTAAGAACAGAATTCTCTATCATTACTGGAACAGGGAAAGTGAAGTGGTAAAGAGATGTAATTCTATTTGTATTAAAATTTTGTTAAAAGAAAAACAAAGAAATCTGAAAAGCAATCATCTAGAAATAGACCCTCCACAGGATTCACATGCATAATCTCTATACTGCTAAGAAAACTATTAGGTATCTTCCAGTTTGGGCTCCTGACCATGATTTTTTTTTTCAGTTATAGGCACACAACCCCTTACATTGCTTATACGTTTAAGATTTCTAGATAAAATCTACAATACAGCCATAGATGTCCCATAATCTATGTGGAATATATAAAACAAGAGAGTATTTATGACAGGTGTCCATTGAAACTGTTCCAATTCCTTTCTCTTGCATTTCCTACTCCCTTTTGTTTAGAAGAAGTCTTCTTGAACTTCTGGCAAATCATGTGCAGACAATCACATTTCATTGCGAGGCTACCATTAGTGAACCCAAAAGATACATGATGGAATCCTCCTGTAAGTCATAGATCTTGCCAATTCTCTATATTCTCCTTATTTCTCTGATAAAGGATTATTCTGCCCACCCCCAAAAACCTCCCAGACATTGTGATTGATATGAAGTAGAGTCTCCTATTTTTTCTTTAATACCGGGATTAGATAAACCTGTTTTCTTTTATTCATTCCTTGTTTCCTGAATTTTGGTTATAACAGTGAACAGAATGAACATCAGAGTTTGGTAAGAAATGCATACACAATTTATTTAAACATATTTTCTATTCTCCTTGAAAGGACTGAAGAGTATTTTTGTTTTGTTTTGTTTTCAGTAGCTCTAATGGAAATAAGGATTCCATATACATTTCACAGATTTCATAAAGTTTATAGTCTTTCAATATTATCCTTCCTTTCCCCCATGAATCCCATAACTAATTCTTTTTTTTTTCTGTAGATCCTACACAAAATATCATCAATTGAGTCTTGGATGAATCAGAGATCTTAATCATGTTTAAACTCTCTAATAATTTCAAGGATTATTTTCAATAATCACAAAGGCCAGAAGAAATAGGAGAAGTCCAGGATCACCAACAGATATGTACAGCTTAATGCTTATAGCATTAGAAAGTGTTCTGGCTTGGATTAACATTTACAGTCCCATACTATTGGGAGGAAGCTTTTACTCAAAAATGTGGTGGAATTATGCTTAGTTTCATACATGTGAAGGTACACTAAAGGCACAGATTCCCAGCAGAGAACACAATTAATTCACCCAATTATGTGCATATGCTGACAAGGACACCTGCACAGGTCAGTCAGTTACATTCTTCGTCGGTCATTTCCTATGCACAAAAGACAGAATTGCAGACTTGATGTTTTAGCTGTAATTTCCCATGCCATAGAAAGGTTATTTCAGCCTTGGCTAGTAAAGGTTCAGACTAACGCAAACAGAAGATTAAGCATTAGCGTTCTTAAGTAATTTTAGAAGAAACAGAATACTCCTGATGATCAGCCTGTAGAATTCTGACTAGGAATGTGGAAAGTAGAAAATAAACACTTGTACCTCCATGTGTTCAATCAAGATGACATTCTTTCCTCATATGTCGGCTGCTTCCTTTTTCACAGTTGTCACTAGCAAGGTTGGCTGTCAATAAATTTTAGTTACTAAAACACAGAACACTGTCTCTGACAAGGTCTGAGGTGAGTAATGTTTCTTTGGTTTAAAGGCTTCTAAAACAGAAGCATAGACTCCAGTTATACATATACATGTTTATCGCAAGGGTTTTGAGAACAATTGCCCAAACAATCAACAACATAATAAATGCAGAAATTTAGTTTGCTATCTATTCCTTTATTACTTTCTCAAATGTTTATTAAGTTCTTACAAATTTGTTCTTATATTAAGAACTGGGGGGTAAAACTGTTATTAAAGGGTACATTTCATTGGTTTAAGCCAGAGAAAGTATTCTTCAAAAATCTATTTGATTGGTTGTTTGGTGGATTGCTTCTTGTAAGCACCTGTAGAATGAGTAGGGGTAAGATAAATGACAAAAAAGCAGAACACTTTTGGCAGGTGTCCATCATCTGAAGAAACCCTGAGAAACCCACTATGCTCAAAGACTTCTGAAAAGCCTGGGTGACTAAAGATGAGTATGTACTGACGAAAAGAGAAGACTGGAGCAGACATGACAACTGATAAGGATGAACAGTAGTTAATACAATGATTTGGGAATTTAGTCTGAAAAAGTAAACTTAATGAAGTGTCTTAAGTGTGGAAGATCCATGGAAATCTGATGCTACTGTGTAAGACTTGATTGGAGGCTATATAAGAATGGTTGACACTTGAAGCCCAGTTGTAGAGTAAGCACTCCCTGGCACAGGCAGGGCTCTGGTGTAAATACTGAGTACTTCAAAAATTGGAGGATGAAGACAAAATGGCAAAAATCCATGTCAAAGTCTCCCCTCTGTGTGGAGATAAGGCAAAAAACTGAAGACTTTCAGAGAAAATGTGAGATATGATTTGATGATTCACAGATAAAAATGATGCTGACATAGTTTTATTTTCAAACCACAGAAATGTAATCTAGATGATTGATGCAGAAATGAAATATAAAATTCTAATGAAAAACTAACAGCATCCGTGGCAGACAAAAGCATAGCTTAGACCTTTCCCTGAATGAAACAGGATCCCAAATCATGGCTGTTTCTTATATGCAGATCAGTTTTGGACTTTGGCTAGAATCATGCATAGTTTTGTTTGTTTGTTTGTTATTTTTGTTTTTTGTTTGCTTTTTTACCTGTTGTTGCAATTTGGTTTTGTTTTATATGGAGATTGTGTTGCCTGTGGTACGTATCTGAGATCTGGCAGGTTTGTACTGATTGTTCTTCTTTACTTAGTGCCTTCTTAAATTCATTGTAGGAGATGGGGAGATGTCCCAGTAGAAAAAGGCTCGCCACGTAAGCCTGAGGATTGGACTGCAGTTCATATCCTCAACCCAATTTGAAACAGAGTATGCATTGTGGCCCTCTGCGGTGTCACCATGAAGCAGGTAATGGCAAATAATCCTCAGGGCAAGCTGGCTAGCAAGACTAGCTGACTTGTCAAGCTGTGATTTCAGCATCAGGCTCTGAATTAATAAAGTGTAGAATTATTTTAAAAAGGTACCTGACATCAACTTAGGGTATTCATACATATGCACATACATACATGCACATCCCCCCCACACATATGTCTACAGAAGTGTAAGCACACATACATAATGCACACACACATATAATGATAGATAAGTAAAGGGAAAGGACAAAGCATGACAACAGCAACACATTCATTCAGCGATGACCCAAATCTGAATCATCTGAGTCAGGTGTCAGTTATTTACCTAGAGGGTAGCTGTTAAATTATAAGTATGTGTTTCTAAGAGTGTCCAGTATTTACCACCATCAAAGGAGCAGCAGCACTAGGAAAGGAAGAGGTAGAGGAAGAAGAGGAAGAGGAGGAAAGAGGTTTCTGAATTATGTGGACAGCGACAACATAGGAGTTACTTGCAGAAATATATAGAGTTTAGAGAAAATCAGTCTTAATATTCAGGCCTCAAAAATATTATTTTTAGAGGAGACTCATAAGCTTATGAGACAGACACAGAAGTATAAGTTTGAAAGAAAAGTAGGATTTCATGACTGCAGTTAGGCAATCAGTTTTCCTATCACAATTGTGATAACTATGGAAAAGTTCTTCACATTTTCCAGATAAAGTTTCTTTTCAGTTTATATAAGCTTAAAGATATTAAAGATCCATAGTATAGAAATTACACTTAAACATTTGAAGATTTTAGGACTATGCACAAAATTATATATGTAATAAATTTATGATATTTTCCTTGGTGGCTACTATTTTATATTGCTTTCTCATCTAAGTCAGAATCTGTTGAGTCATGACACAGATATATAAATCATTTCCCTTTCACCTAAAGCCTTGTATCTGTAGTGAAAATGAATAAGCTATAAAAGGGGCAATAAGAATAATATAATTATAGTTTTATAATTAGATAGAATTGACTCTTATTTAATGGCTGTAATATCCGTGGGACATGTGCAGTTCTTCCTCCAGCAAGTATTCATTAACTGCTGTATTTTAATAACTACTGTAGCTGCTATGCAAACAGTTAAGCACATAAAAAATGCTTATTGTATAGAGACAAAAAGAAAGTAACAAATATATCACTCAAACTGATCAATTTCTAAGACTGTTGAAATAATTAAATTAGAATACAGGATTAGAGATGAAGGTGGGTACTATGGTGTTGTTTCTACAGGAAACTGAGAAAGAAAATTAATGCTTTAAGCAAAAGTTTGAGGTAAATGTTTTCAAGATGAGGGTCTGAAGAACAGAGTATCTTGAGAATCTGCATCCTATCATAGCATCATGAAATAAATCTAGATATCATCAAAAGAGGAAACAACAGAAAGTTTGTAAAGTCTTGGAAATTCTACAAATCTCTATAGAATGAAAAATGAATCAAGATAGAAATAAGAATGAAACTAACTGATTTCTATAATTCAATGAAAATTAATAAACAGCATATTCAAGTTTATGGGAAACAATGAAAATGGCAAATGGGCAAGTTTATAGCATTAATGTTTACACACAAAAGCAAACAAGAAAAACAAAACAAAACAATGCTGGAGAGATCTCATACTATCAACAGCAAATCTGAAAGCTTTGGAGGGGGAAGTAATCACACCCAGAAGGAGTAGACAGCAAGAAATAACAAAAGCCAGGGCTGTTATCCATGAAATAAATGAAGACAGCAATATAAATTTAATGAAACAAAGAGTTGGTCTTTGACAAAATGAACACGATAGGCAAGCAACAGAGAGAGAGGTGGAAATTTTGAATGGTACTATTCTCAATGCAATAATAAAAAATTAAATGTGGGGAAAAAAAAGAAAATCAGAAAAAAAGGACATAACTGACCCTGAGGAAATCCAGAGAATCCTAAGGTCATACTTTAAAAATCTGCACCCCACCAAACTGGAAAATATAAAAAAATGGAAAATTTTCTCTATAGGTACCACTTGCCAAATTAATTCAATATCTTAGGCAGTTTAAACAGACCCCAGTACAATAGAAGCAATGATTAAAAGTTTCTCAATCAAAACAAAACAAATAACAAAAACAAAACAAAACAGAACAGAACAACAACAACAAAACAGCCAGATAGTTTTACACCAGATTTTCAAAGAAAGGTTAAAGCTAATAATCCTCAAGGGATTCCACAAAATATAAATAGAAGGGATGTTGTCCAATTCATTTTATGGATCCAGCTAGCCTGATACCCAAACCATATAAAGACCCCGCAAAGAAAAGGGTTTACAGACCAATTTCCCTTAAAAGTTATAATTTTAAAAAATTGCTTGCTTTAGTCCACATAAGAGGAACTGTTGTTATTCTTTTTATATTTCATTAGCTGTTGCTTTTCTGTTTTTATCTTTTGCCAATTTCAGAGGTTTCTTGTTAACTGCCCTCTTTCTCTGCAGGTCTGTAGTTGTTATTTTCTGGCTAGTAAACATAATGAAAGTTCATCCAGAGAAAACTTGGAGATCTAATTTGGTGCCATCTTGCCTTCAGAATGAGCTCTTGTTCTTTTCTAGCCACAGCCTCCACCCTCAAAGACAGAACAAAAAAAACTGAGCACAGATTTACCATTTAGTTGTATGAAAAAGTTTAATCATGATCCAAATTAAAACCAGACACTCTTGTCTTGTCTGCATCATACTGTGTCTGAGAGATGCTTTAGAAGGTGCAGCATTGAGTGCTTTCACTTTCACTGGTGGCAGAGTCCTCCAGTTACACACAGGCTGTGTGTTCCGTGGACCCTCTTCTGATTTGCACAAGACCCTCTTCTGATTTGCACAGAGTCCTCCAGTTACACACAGGCTGTGTGTTCCGTGGACCCTCTTCTGATTTGCACAAGACCCTCTTCTGATTTGCACAGAGTCCTCCAGTTACACACAGGTTGTGTGTTCCGTGGACCCTCTTCTGATTTGCACAAGACCCTCTTCTGATTTGCACAGAGTCCTCCAGTTACACACAGGTTGTGTGTTCCGTGGGCCCTCTTCTGATTTGCACAGAGTCCTCCAGTTACACACAGACTGTGTGTTCCGTGGACCCTCTTCTGATTTGCACAAGACCCTCTTCTGATTTGCACCAGGGCTGTGCATCCTTGGGCATTTTTACTCTCCTTTCTCTTTTAGATGAACTTTAAAATATGTTCGATTGACTTCCTATTTCAGAAAGAGCACACTTACATGTATCTTCATTTATTTGCAAATAAATTGTTTGCTATGCAATTCTAGTATAGATATAGCTGCTGACTACGTGTTGACATTTCATGGCATTATCTCGACAATGACTGATAGAAAGAAATCACTCTTAGAAAATTCAACAAGGAAAAATATTGTTTGTTCAGTATCATGCTAGTATTTAAAAATAAACCAGTGAAGGCAAACTATGTGTACATTTTATTGTTCTAGCATGTGCATGTGAACATGTGCACATGACTGTATTTTATATGTTCTTCATTAAAGGCAAAAAATACATATCCAGAATAATAAAATCTATACACACACACACATTTACATGTGACATATGTTCTATAACCTCAAATAATGTCACAAAACTCTATGATGATACAAATTTCTCCCTGCGAAGAATTTACCCTGGCTCTATTTGTTCACGCAGTGTGAATATATGCCTAGGGCCATTGCCACAGGCATACCTAAATTACTTCATATACTATTTATTACAGGTTAGAATTGAAATTTCTCATATTGTCAGAGCTCATAAAAAAAGCCTCAATATCAAATCTTTACTCCTGTGACAAGTAACAGGGGCTCATGCCCCAAAGCAATTTTCTTCCCTGGTTTTGACAAATTTAAGGAAAATAAAGAGATTTTGATTCACTCAATGCCAATTTTCCCCCAGAAATTGAATTTTCTTTTAAAGATGATTTTCTTTTTAGATCCTCCACATACGAAACAAGGAGCTAAAATGTTGTATCTTTCTTGAAATATCAAATACAAGGTGATAATTTACTTCCTCCTAAGACTGGTGACTATATACATCAGTAAATGGGAAGAATGACTTTCTACATAAACACATAATATTATATATAAAGACTTCCAATGACAGTTATTTGATTTGATCAACATGGCCCACAACTTATATTTAATAGATAATATTATTTAATTAAGTTTATAATCAGCAACAAGCTTTCTCCAGCTTCATGCTTTTCTTGATGGAGCACTGGAGGCAGAAAGGATAAGAAATGTAATATAGGCCCTGACTCTCATCAGAATACCAAAACAATGAGCAAGTTGACATCTGTTTATTGTACCACAACCCCCTGAGTTGTAATTGATATGAACCTGTGTCGGATGGAAGAGAGGGTTCAGGGAAAATCTTCTATTAATATTCCTTTTCCAGTCAGTTCTAGGTCTTTGGAGAAAGGACTGGGAAACAAGACAGAAAATTAAGAAGCCATTTAGCTTGTGTACCCCATTCACATCCGGGGCAGTTGATTTGATCATTTGTATCTCACAGTACTATGGTATGAATAAAGGTATTGAAAATACAAGCCCTTGATGTATGTTAAAAAGAGAGACATCTATGTGAGAAGTTTATTGCCTCTTTTCTCACATATGTTTCTCACTGAAGAAAGCACACAAAAGTTAACAGTTATTATGCCAAGAGCATTTATTTTCTTCAAACTATGTAACATGTTCCAAAATAAGATTTCTATCCCTGCTGAAAACAACCTGGCAGTATTTGGGGTTATGTTATTTTCCTTCAAAAAGGGCATTTCACCACAAAGTTAAAGCTAAAGCATGGGGTAAGGGGCCTGAGGAGACACCTCTCTGCATAAAATGACTGCTGTTAGCATGAGGCCTTGCATTTTGATGCTCACTACTCACTTTAAGGTGGGTAGAGTGACCAGGATCTTTAACCTCCGTAAGGAGGCCACAGCAGAATATGGGGGAGGGGGCTTAGCCAGTTGGCCAAGTACAGTGAATCAGTAAGGAAGATAACATACATCCACTTCTGACCTTTGAACAAATAAAACACACAAATCTGCATGTAATGCACCTATGTGGAAATACAGACAATACCAGTGTCAGAAAGCACAGTGGATGACATAAGGAACATAAATCAGGGGCAAGTTTTTATTCACAGAAAGATAAGAGGGTAAAAGGAGAAATTGTAGCAAAGGCATTCTTGTATTACGAAATGTCCATAAAAAATAATTTTCCAGGTAAAAAAAAATGAGCTGATAACTACATCGCCTTTATGGTTCCAAATTTTCCAGCTCTTGTCATGCAATGTTCCAAATACATGGAGCTGGAAGAGGATTTAAGCAGAACAGAGACTGTTATTTTCTTCATAACTTTCATTTGATCTTTCTATAGTTAGTAAAATGTTCTGAGTTCTTACAGTCATTGTTGGTTCTTATTCAAAACCTTAGGGTCATCCAAGATCCTCCTTCCTGACCCTTCTGCTGCTATGCAAATGTGGTGAATTTTTGTTGATCGTGCTTGGTTAGTTGGGTTATTTTTAGGCTTTGATTTTTTTCTTTTTATTGAAAATATATTCTTTTCTCACACCTTATATCCTGATTACAACTTCCCCTCCTCCTACCCATTCAGCCACATCATTTTGGTCTCTCCATAAAAGAACAAGCTTCTAATAGATAACAATCAAACATGACAAAATAAAACATAATAAATTGAAGTCAAAACTATCATACTGAATTTGGGCACAGCAACCTAATAGGAGGAAAAGAGTTCCAAGAGCAGGCACAAGACCCATATAGGCCCTAAGCCTGCTGCTTTAGTCTCTGTGACCCCGTAGGCACATTGCTTAGTTGGTTCACAGGACCTCGCTCTCCTGAGTTCTCCATCGTACAATCTGCATGGGGTTCCCTGATCTTGGAAGAGAGGGATTTGATGGAAACCTCCAGTTTTGACTCTCTGAGTAATGTCTGACTGTGGGTCTCTGCATCTATTTCCATCTATTGCCCGAGAAGCCTACCCAGTAGTGCTTGGATTAGGTACTGATTTATGAGTATAGCAGGAAATTATTAGGAATCATTTCATTAACATTTTTTTGGCCAGTAGTGTTTGGCTGTACCATACAACCAAAACTATCCAGTCTTTGGCTATCTAGACTCTGGTTCTTGGTTACTTAAGGAGTTTGGGGTATTAGTTCCATCTTATGGTATAGATTCTCAGTCAAGTTAGACCTTAGTTGGTAACTACCACACACTTTGTGCCACTGTTTCCCCAGCATATTTTGGAGGCAGATCACCATGGCAGATCTAAGGTTTTGTAACTGGTTTAGTGTTTACATTTCTGTTTTGCTAGTATCTTCATATAGCAAACACTAGAACCTAGGTGTGAGGGTTCCAGGTAGGGCACCAGCTCAACTTCTCCATGCCCAATGAGTTGTGTGGTCTTGTCTTTGGCAATGCAGCTCTAGCACCACTTTGTCTAGAGCAACACTTTGTCTTAGCAACAGCCTTGGTTGTTGGAGGATTTCCATGGGACTTCCTCGGCCAACAATTCAATGAAATGCAATGCAGGCCTGCCACTGAAAGCTAGGTCTCATAACAACAGACGGCCAGCTGAGAATCTATATGCCCCATTACTACAAGCCCCCATTCAGGTCACCTTTATAGGTTCCAGGAAGTATCTCCTCCAGTAAGTTACCATACCACCCCACAAAGGTCTCCCATTTTTCCCTGCACTCTGTTCCCCCACCTACTAATTTCCCCTGATGCTCCTTTGCCATGTTGTAACATTCTTATTCTGGGAATGTAATTTCTGGTCATCCATTCTATAATAGATTATTTCTTTATCCAGTGTCTCCTGTTCATTATAAGTAATTGCCATCTACAATATTTCCTTTCTTTAATTTCATATTTTCTCTTTCTCCCATGAAGACATGGAGTTCTAAGGGATTTAATGACTACCTACGATGTAGCACATTAGTCTTAGAGCTGGAAACAGAGAGGGGATATTTATGTATTCTGATATCTAACTGATAGAAAACTACTCACAATGTACTGGAGATGGAAAACCATGCTGAGTTTGTGAGAATATCATGTCTTCAACACTATCACAGTAACTTCCAGTCACTCTGGTTCCTTTGTATGTGTCCCTCTTTCAGTAATTCTAGTTATTCAACTCTTGAATTATTTTCAAATTGTTGTTTAATAAGAAAATGATGTAAATCTCTGTGACTCCTTGATATTTTGTTAACATAAATATACATTCTTTGTGTATGAAAAGATTATGATGTCTAGTGATTGAATGACATAGTATATATTAAGGCAGTTTGAAAATGTTCCCAAAATGTGATAGTTGTACATGTCTGGTAATGGCTTCACTCAGCTATCTAATTTGATTTCAAGAGTCACAGATGACAATATTATGTCGCTAACAGTTAACAATCAAATCTCTCTGTAAATTCTCTTATTTTTTCTTTCAAAACTATAAACACAAGACATATAGTAATTTGAGTTCATTGTCAACATAATGTCACTTCTTTGTCTTGGAACTTATATATAAAATCCATAATTTTATAGACCTTGACCTGGACAAAGTCATGTTTTATAAACACTTCTAAAATTATAGTAACTGCTTTAAGTCAAGAAGCCAAGATCAAATATGAAATTACAGAGTAGCCTCAGAAAAAATAATGTGAGTTACTCATTCTTGACGATGCTTTTATTCTGTTTTTAAATTATATGTACTCTTCACTAATATCTAAGAACCATTATTATTTTAGTCATATCCTATTATAATTTTAGGTTAAGAACAAGGTCTTCACAGAAAAGAAAACTTTATATAGGTTGTAAATGCAAAAAAGTACTAACATCAAAAAGTACTAGCATCAATATCACTTTTAGAATATTCATGGAAAGAATCAGTGATTGATAAACATTGACTTTAAACTTTGGTTTTATTTGTAACTTGGGAGTCCTGACAAGTTTCCATATTTCATAACAATCTTCTCTATGTTACTTTTTCCTCTGGAAGCTATCAGTCCTTTCTTAAATCTTAAAGCCTTAGAGTGAAAAAAAAGAGAAATCTAAACATGTAAAAATAGTTTCACAGTAGTTCTAATTGGAAATTCTAATGCTTAAAAGCCACTCCCAGGAGTCATCACCCATGCAAACTGTTAACCAATTATATAACCAATATCTGTTTCAATGAAGACTTGAAATACATTTTAGGATATAAGTACCAACATACTAAGGTCTGGAGAATTGATTGTAAAGAGGAAATTTTATGTTTTTTGGACATTCTGTTCAAATAAACAGGAGTTAAGCAATTTAAAATACTTCACTTTCTGAGTTAGGAAGCCCTTTTATGTCATCTTCATAACAGGACTTTGCAAATATCTTTTAATTCTTTAAACACAGTCTTCTCCCTGAGATTATATTGATTATCATTGTACAATTAGTTCTTGAAAAAGAATTTCCAAAATTCATTTGGGAAATGAGATGAACTGTCACAGCAGAAAGATAGGGACTTAATTATTATCATTGCTTTTCATGTGGCTTCAGCAAATTAACCCTTGAACACTGTGACTTTCACAATCCTCTTTTATAATACAAGACAAAATTCTCAATTCTTTTCAATCCCTAAAATTGATGATTTCTGAGTTCTTAGTGGAAAGACAAGTTAAGGGTAATTGAAAGTCTATGTTTATTCATATTTTTTTCTCTGATACATATAATATTCCATTGTAACAACTTAAGATTAGAAATGTAGTTTTTGGCATCTATAAAGTCAATAAACATTTTTTAAAATTGATTTTTATTGAGCTCTACACTTTTCCCTGCTCCACCCTGCCTCTTCCCATCCCCCTTCAACCCTCCCCGAAGGTTCCCATGCTCCCAATTTACTCAGGAGATCTTGTCTTTTTCTACTTTCCATGTAGATTAGATCTATATATGTCTCTCTTAGTATTCTCATTGTTGTCTACATTCTCTGGAATCATGGTTTGTAGGCTGGTTTTCTTTGCTTTATGTTTAAAAGCCACCTATGAGTGAGTACATGTGATAATTGTCTTTCTGGGTCTGGGTTACCTCACTCAAAATAATGTTTTCTAGCTCCGTCCATTTTCCTGCAAAATTCAAGATGTCATTATTTTTTTCTTCTGTGTAGTACTCCATTGTGTAATGTACAACATTTTTCTTATCCATTCTTCGGTCGAGGGACATTTAGGTTGTTTCCAGGTTCTGGCTATGGCAAACAAAGCTGCTATGAACAAAATTGAGCACATGTCCTTGTGGCACGATTGAGTATCCTTTGGATATATACCCAAAAGTGATATTACTGGGTCTTGAGATAGGTTTTTTTTCCTAATTTTCTGAGAAATCCCCACACTGACATCCAAAGGGGTTGTACCAGCTTGCATTCCGACCAGCCATAGAGAAATCATTCCTTTTCCCCACAACCTCTCCAGCATAAATTTTCATCAATGTTTTTGATCTTGGCCATTCTTACAGTAAACATATTTAAAGACATCCAAGGTTACAGCCTTTGACCAAGTCACAGGAGTAGAGAGAAATGCTTTACTTTAGCCTCAGGCAAGCATTTTGGACAAATCCAAAAAGCAGCCATATTTTTTTTTTTTACCAAAATGTGACAATTTCTAGAAAACATACTAAAATCCTTCTCCTTTGAAACCTTTTTACCTAGGTACCCAAAGTTCAAATCTCACTCAGAACCACTGTTTTCCATATTCTTACTTAAGATAAACCATTAAGCATTCAACTGCTTTTCTAACCCACGGTCCTAAGGTCCACATTCCCTCAAAAAAGAAAAAAGTCATAGTCAGGCCTATCACAGAAATACCCAAGTACCTAGTACCAACTTCTGTCTTAGTGAGGGCTTTAACTTCCATGAACAGACACCATAACCAAGGCAACTCTTAAAAAGGAAAATATTTAGTTGTGGTGCCTGGCTTACAATTCAGAGGTTTAGTCCATTATCACCATGGTGGGAGCAAGGCACCATGCAGGTACATATGGTGCTAGAGAAGATGCTGAGAGTTCTTACATCTTGACTCACAGGCAACAAGAAGGGGTCTTCTTCACTGGGCATGGCTTTAATACACATGAGACCTCAAAGCCAGGCTCCACAGTTACACACCTACATCAACAAAGTCACGCCTCCTAATAGTACCACTACCTTTGGGGGACATTTTCCTCCAAACCCCCACAGATATTTACATTCTATGTGTGTTTGCATGCTGATATGTGCACATATAATTACAAGTGCCCACGGACACCAAGAATGAGTATACGCTGTTCTTGACCTGGAGTATTGGGCTGCTGTAAGACTCACATTGTGTTAATAGGTGGTGGTTGTCAATTTTGTTTTGTTTTTTGAGGCAGTGTTTCTCTGTGTAGCCTTAGTTTTCCTGGAACTCACTCTGTAGATCAGGCTGGCCTCAAACTCACAGAGACCTGCCTTCCTATGTCTCCCAACTGTTGTTACTAAAGGTGTATGCTACCTTCACCCATTAGTTTATGACTGTAATACCAGCAGTTTGGAGGCAGAAGCAGGTAGATCTCTGAATTTTAGGCCAGATTTATCTACAGAGCAGGTCCCTGGTCAGCGTGGTCTACAGTGCATTTTGGATTAATTTGTTAGGCAGAGGGAATCTCAAAACAGCCTAGTACAGGCTCTGTTGTATGTTTGCTAGTGTTAACTTTAATGAAGATACAGTGTGCAAAGAAGAAAACTAAGTAAGGAAAAATATTTGATAAATGAAGTACCAGAAAATGCAATGGAGGTAAATCCTATATTCATAAAGATAAACAGATTAAGAAATGGAATAAAGGGAGTGGATTCTCAGGTCATGATCTAACCTACCTAAGTTTCCAAACTGTCAAATGGAATTAAAGAAAAGCTGAGAGCCAGGTGCGGAGGAGCGTACCTGTAATCCAAGCATATGCAGGGCAGATCTCTGGTGGATCTCTGAGTTTGAGGCTAGCCTGATATACAAAGCAAGTTCCAGAACAATCAAATTTAGGCAGTGAAGGAATCACTGTAAACAGAAAGCTGGTGAAGATGTAATTTAATGAGGTGTCATGTTCTAGCAGCAGTAAGTAGCAGAACTCGGCAGTTTCAGCTACTTGGTTCTGGCACTAGAGCTGCAGATAGAAGAAAGGACTGATGGAATTTGCCTCCAAGACTGAGGAAAGCCTCTGAATGCAGGCATATCTCAGGAATGCCCCTGAATGGATGCCCTAAGAAGTCTTCTTGAAGCTCTGAAGTTGAAGCCTGGATTGCCTTTGAGACCCCAAGATGTTGGAGGTGCCAGAACCATGGGATATCTTCTGAAAACAGCTGCTGATAGGAAATAGAACCAGCACAAGAGAAAGTTATATACTTTAGTGAACAAAACTGAAAAGTGTTGAAGATCTGAAGAGTGTTTAGACATCAGACATGGAGATGCAGAGATTGGAGTTGCCCAGCCGATTTTTGGTCTTGCTTTGGTCCAGTATTTCCTCAATTCTCTCCCTTCCCTATGGTTTGCAAGAGTAATGTATGTCTTGTGTCATTATATATTGGCTTTATGTAGTCTGTTTTTTGATTTTATAGGGGATCACAGTTAAAAAAGATACATGAATCAGACTTTTAAACATTGTTGAGACTATGGGGACTTTTGAAATTGGACTAATGCATTTTAGCCTTATGATATGACTACAAAACTTGGGGGCCAGAGACTGGACTGTGATGGTGTGAAACAAAATGGCCCACAAAGGGGGCCATTTTTGTACTATCAGGAGGTGTGGTCTTGTTTGAGTAGGTGTAGTTTTGTTGGAGGAAGTATGCCACTGTGGAGGCTGATTTTGAGGTCTCATATATGTTTAAGCCAATTCCAGTGAATCATTTCACTTATTGCCTACACATCAAGATGTAAAACTCTCAATTCCAGCACCATGTCTGCCTTCATGCTGTCCTGTCCCACCATGATGATAGTGGAATAAATCTATGACACTGTAAGTAACCGCAATTGAATGTTTTCCTTTATAAAAGTTGATATATTCATGTGTCTCTCCATAGCAATTCAAACCCTAAGACAATATTATTGACTATATGTAAAAAGATAAACTACAAAAATTATTTCCCCTTTGACATAGCAAGACCTGTTCAATTTAGCATGGGTAATAGTTTCTGATTATTTAGCTTTGATAATATTATCTTAGAATATGAAATATACAGGAGGTCAAATGCATTGAACGAGTCTGTATAAATAAATATGCTTCTGTGACATTTGTAATTCAATCATTATAAAAAAATAATAGCAAGGGGTAAATAGAGGCATATTCTGTTGAAGATGTCAAAAGTAACATATCTTAAACCAAACATAAAAGTCTGTCTTTGGCAAGGATATTTCTTTAGAAATTCTAAAGAAATGAAAACTTTTGTCTTTGGATTTGCACTTCAATTAAAACACAGACTCAGAAGTGGCTTTCTTTTGCTCCTTTTGCTTTCCAGATTCTTTCTTATGATAAAGTATAAGGAACATAAAAGATTGAGGGCATGAAGACAAGCACACTTATGAGGAAATCAAGGAGAGACTCATCTTAGAAATTTTTCAAGACTTTGTCAAATTTTATTACTTTTGGGAACATGAACTGGCACTTCTTTTCTGTAATATGTCTACATTTACAGCACAAGCCCTAAGTACAAGAGACAGACCCAGATGGGTGTTTATCAGTTAATGTCAAGCACAGTCAGCATATATTAATGAGTAGTGTCTGTGAACTGGTTTCTGGCTCCATATAGAAGTATTTCAGCCAACAAGAGTGTTACGAGCTGCATCTGAAGTAGTTCAGATTTCTTGATCCTTTCCTGATGGTGGTGTGTGAAGAGGTTGTGGAACTTTTGGGACCTCCAGCCTAGGTAGCACATGTAGGCTATTGGGAGCAGATCAAGAAGGCTCTCTTAGCTTTTCTTTCCTGCTCCTGGGACACAATGACCTGACAAAAACAACTTCGGGGAAATGTTTGTACATTAGTGAACAGTCCAAGGCAACCCATAATCAGGAAACAGAGAAGGATGAGTATGTGCCCCTTCTCAGTCCCTTTCTTAATTTGTTCAGCCCAGAATCCATGTTAAGCAATGTTGCTAACCACAGTGTACTAGCCTTTTCACCTCAGTCAATGTATTCAAGAATCATCCAACACAAGCACGTTCAGAATTCAATATCTCAGCTTATTCTAGATCCTGTTAAGATGACACTTGCTAAATATCATTACAAAGGTTCAAACTACACCTGAGTTCTCTTTTGATCTGAGATGTGATAAGAAACATTAAAAATTCCCACTACCAAACACCCAAATACTTCAACTCCCATGTGATGCACTGCATCCGCTAAACTATGTGCTAATATAAATATCATAACCATTAAGTTGTTTATTTATTTAATCATAGCAAAATAAATGTAACTGATATAAAAGTAAAACACTATTTCTAGACTATAAATATTCTATATAAATGTGTTCATGAAAGTCAGATTTAATTTGTGGAATTGTGATTTAATGTGATAGGTCCTAATGAGAAGGGTGTTTCAGCCTCACCTTCTCGGAATGGTGTGGTAGTTTGAATATAATTGGGCCACAAAGCTTATGGGGAATAGCACTATTAAAAGAGCATACCTTTGTTGGTGTGGGTATGGCCTTGTTAGAGGAAATATGTCATTTTGTGGGTGGGCATTGAGATTTTCTATGATGAGGATACTACCGCGTGTCTCTGACCATTTCCTGTGCCTTCAAGACGTAGGACTCTCAGATGTTTTTAGAGCTATGTCTGACTGCACACCATCATGTCCCACCATAATAATAATAGACTGACCACAAACCTGTAGTGGGACCACTCCAATTAAATGTTTTCCTTTACAAAAGTTGTTGTGGTCACAGTGTCTCTTCATATTATAGAAACCCTACCTAAAACAAAGGGGTGTCTCAAGAGCTAAACCTTGCTCAGTGAGATTTATTACCTTATAGAAGAGTGGTTTATGTTCTGACTCATCACTACTTGGAAATAACTTAATTACTTTCCTCCCAAACAAGAATCTATAGTTGCAATATTGTAGAAACTAAACAACTGAACAATGAATTTTCACGACTTTTATCCTAAATATTTCTGAAAGTGATCAGTTGGGAAAATACTTTTTCTAGCCAATGAAATCATGTGCAGAAAAGAATAACCTGACAAACAATTCACCTTCCAAAGAATTTTGTGTACTGCTTAATAGTAAACTAGCATTTGAATTCAGTAAACATGCACATTATCACCAGTCTCACTTGAGTGCTTATCCAGAGGTCAAATATGAAAAGAATTGAGTTTCAGACTCATGAGTGACTCTGTTATAGGATTCTGAAGAGAGTCAAGGTCAAATGTCAAAACTGTTTCTCCAGTTAGCTACCATATTTGTCCCTTGGGATCACTAATGGATTCATATGATTATGAAGCCTCTGGGAGATAGAAATTCTGTGATAACTGCATGCAAAAAGCTTCCCACTGACCCAATTGCTGCCACATAGCTTCCTATACACAGCTAATATTTTCTACCAAGAAAAGCAGTTTTACTCTAAGCCCAAAGCAATAATGAGGAATATTTGATTAAGAAGAAACTGGAGAAACAGAAATAGTGTTATTACAGGACATACATTTTGCCATTCATTTCTCTCATCAAGTTCTTATCACTCAAATGTGATATAGTCAATTTCTATAGATTAGGCTAGCCTTGAGCAGGTGGCAGCCTGCATAACTTTGCCTCCCAAGTTCTTTAATTGCAAACATGCATCACCGTGCTTTATGGGTACATTGTTTTATAGATGATAAAATTATTATGTCAATATATTATTATACTGGCAATAAATAAAATGGTACCACTGGCATTAAACTATTTCGTGAATGTCTCAGAGCATAATACATTGGATTATATGCCTAAGCTTCATACATTCTACTTTGTTAAACTTAACTTGAGATCCCTCTCTTCTCTTTCTCATTCTCCCTCTCTGTTTAAGTGTCCTGTTAGATAAGTGCTTATTGAATACTACCCAGGTATAGGTGACAGATTTTCTACATGGCATTCTCAAGAACTCATAATAACACCATACACATCTCTTTGTGAATTCTTGCTGAGATTCTCTCCAGTGAAAAAGTTCTGCCAGCTTGAAGCAAGACTGTCAATGAATTCCTTATATAGTGAGAAACTACAAAAGCAGGTAGGGAGGCTGTTGAATCAGGGTCTTTTCTCAAAGTTAGAAGACCTGCCATGCTACAGCTGAAGTACCCTGGCCTTTGGAAGAATCAATGAAATAAAGAACTTCCTCAAAGAGGCTATGAAGAGGCAAACTGTGGTGCAGCTAAAGTTGGCATTTATTCAAAAATAAAAGTATAAAGGATGCTTGACTTTAAAGTGTTCCCTACTGTCAAAATTGTAAAAGGATTTCCCCCTATATATCTGGCATCTTATAGAAAATTGAACCTCACTGTGCGTAAGTGGAAAAAGATCATTTTTCAAGTGAAAAATGCTTGGGGTGGATACTGACTTTACTGCAAAGTTAATTGCCTCTGGTATCATATCTGAAAGGAAGGATGAAGATCAGATAGGACTTGTGTGTTAAGAATATGTAACAACTGTAAGGCCAAGCATTCTACAGTGATCCCATGCAACAAGACAACAAGCTTCTCTCACAATGCAGGTACCATGCTAAACATGCCAATTCCAATTAATGATCTATAGTGTTTCTTTATAAATATATATTCATACCTATGTGTTATATTGTGGATCTCAAAAGGCAACCAAGGATTCACAGATATTTATTATTCACTCAAGTGCTTGTCTTGCAAATATATGGGCCACAATTTAATCCATAGAACTCGTAGAAGATTGTCAGTCATTTTAACGTGCACCTATTATCCTGGCACTGGGAAAGTAAATGCAGGTAGATCCCCAGATATCACAGATTTACCACTGTAGCTTAACCAGTGATGCCAGACCAACAAGAGTTGCCATTAAGCCCCACTGTCTACCCAAATGTGTGTGTGTGTGTGTGTGTGTGTGTGTGTGTGCGCATGCGCGTGCATGTCCCTGCCCCCTGCCCACATACACAGAAGGCACAAAAAAAAAACCCAGTAAAACCAATCATAAAATATCACAAAGGCCTTTGTATTAGAATCTTAGTTTTTGGCAGAGGCAGAACTGGGAAATGGTGGAAGTGGGGTTATTCAGAAGAAGGTTAACTTAGTGGGAGGACAGTAGGGAAGGTAGTCTTAGTGGAAAGTCTTTAGAGGATTGTGAAATATCACCTATGTGTCATTCTTTCTGTTGTTTCCTGAACATAATTTGAGAAGAATTGTTTCATGTGGTGCCATCAACATTCATAACCTTGGTCAAAGCAACAGGGCCAACTGATGACTTAAACCTCCAGAATAAATTCATCTCTATGTAAATTGCCTCTCTCAAACCTGTTGCAGTAGCCAAAAACTGATGGGAACATTAGGTTTATAGACAAATAAACATTTTATGTCTCTTCATATAATAAATTAATTGAGAATGCCAGTATATCTTAAGATAAATTATCTTAATATAAAAAATATGGGTTATCTCCTCAGATAACTGTATATGACTATCAAGAAATCTTGATTGCCGTTGATTTTGTATTTCTAATTTTTCCTCCATCGATATCTAATCTTTTAAATCTTCAGTTTATACTATTCTTCTTATGATAATATTATTGTTTAAAATTTCTTGCACACATACAGAGTACAAAGTCAACTCTCATTCCCCATCTTTGAATTCCTCTAGTATCTTCCATCTTATCCCTAACTTATTGTACCCTTTTTAAAACTCACTGAGTCCACTTAGTGTGGCTATTGTGATAAAGATATAGGACAATCTACTGAAACATGAGTAAGCTCCCCATGGTTTCATCCATGAAGAAACCTAACTCCCCACTAGCACCCATCAATTGCCAATAGATTCTCAGATAAGACTATGCATTCATGAGCAACAGCCTTTTAAAGCCTGGAAGACAGTGCTTTATATACACACAAATGCAAATAATAAGTTAAGTGTTTTTTAAAGTGAGTCAGACAAGGATATAGCTCCTGTGGTGGTTTTAGTAGATTTATATGTTTAAAGCTTTTTCCAAGGGGAGTGGCATTATTAGGAGGTGTGGCCTTTCTAGAGTAGGTGTGGCCTTTTGGAGGAAGCATGTCACTGCAGAAGTAAGGCTTTGAGGTCTCATATGCTCTAGTTATTCCCAGTGTGGAACACAGTTCTTTTGCTGCCTGCAGATCAGATGTAGAACTCTCAGAGCCTTCTCCAACACCATGTCTGCCTACACACCACCATGGAAATGACAGACTAAATCTATGAAATTTATGCCAGCCCCAACTAAATGTTTGCTTTTGTAAGAGTTGCAGTGGCCATGGTGTCTCTTCACAGGAATAAAATCCCTAAAAAAGACAGCTCCTAATCCACTATTCTGTTTTTCACCTTTGATTATTAATAATTTCTAGAACTACCACTTCACAGGAGGGAAATTGTATCTGGGGCTAGTAAGATCATAGACCTTAGAAAAGATTCTGTGACAGTCACTTTGGTGGTCCAGCATAATTCCTTACAACATTCTAAACCTTACTCTTTTTTAAAAAAATATTTATTTATTTATTATGTATTCAGTGTTCTGTCTGCCTGCATGTATCCCTGCAGGCCAGAAGAGGGCACCAAATATTATTACAGATGGTTGTGAGTACATGTGGTTGCTGGGAATTGAACTCAGGATCTTTGGAAGACCAGGCAAAGCTCTTAACCACTGAACCATTTCTCCAGCCCACATCTAAACCTTACTCTTGCATCCATAGAACACACAGCTAACAGCACTCATCACAGAAGCCTCTCTTTACCACAAAAACAGATTATCACTGAGTGCTACAGCAGGACACAATGTAAATACCAACAGATCTGGAGAGCCTAGCCTCAAATGAAACACATACATCACAACCAAGCATCAGGGAATGTCGAGGAAGAGGAGGCAGAAACATTGCAATGGCCAGACTACCAGAAAGTTTGTTGTGAAATGGTCTCTCTTGGAAATGGTTTCATGAAAAACAATGCAATGATGGCAGCATCAATGGACTTGTTAATATAGAAGGGGGGAGACTTTTATGGAGTCTCACTGTCACAAAATGAATTACAAGTAACTAATGACTGCTGAGGGAAGGAAAATCAGTTTCTCCCAGTAATGAGTTTCTTATTGGGTGTCCAGTGCAATGTGGGCAGCCCTAAAACCATGTATACCAAATGATAAAATGGACTCTGAGGGATATGTATGATGTATATTATATGAATTTTATATATGTATGTATATATTTGTACATGCACATGTGTGTTTGTATGTGTGTCTGTAATAATAAAAAAAAATAGGTTGGTAACTTGAGGGTGGGAGTAAGGGTATGGTTTGGGGATAGTTTCTGAATGGTGTAAAAAGGAGAAAGGGAGGAGGGAAGTGATACAATACTTTTTAACTAAAAACATATTAAGAAGAAGCTCTATCCATTTCTTTTTATGTTGCTGTATTCAGAATTTAAAGTCTTGTCAAAGTCACTAGTGAGACATGTTGAATCCACTAAATTGGACCAGCAACGTGTTTCTCATGGGGATTTAGTTTTCATCATTTTTAGTTAAACATAGAAGCTGAAAAAATGTTGTTATTACAGAGGAAGAAACAACTGTTTTAAAAGTGAATTAATTTTTCTAAGACCGAACACACAAAGAGCAGAGAATTAGATCCAAGACAGGTACTAAGACCATGGAGATCATAGCTTCCTTACATCATGGCCACTCACAGGTTTACTGTGTATGCTACTATTCATATTCTTATCAGCAAATACATCAACTACATCCCCGAAGGAATTGTTCCGAGCACATAAATTTAAAATGTTTTATTAATTATAGTGTACAACTATGTACCTAATAATTACTTACTTGTACCCCCATATAATCTAACTTGAGTCATTGCAAATAATAAGCCATCCATTAAACATAGACATATCTGTTAACATTAATCTGTTTTGTTTTGGAAATAAAAATAGTTCTATATCTGTACAACATTTATTCTTTTTACTTTTCTTTTTAAACATCAAAAGAATAGATACAATAAAATTAATTGCAATTTGTATAATTGGGGACTTACCCAGAGAAATTCTACATTTTAATCAATTAAAAAGATTGAAAATAGATTGTTCACAGGATGCAGCCAGTAACATTATAAAGTTTATATTGGCTAAATATATAGCATTAAGAAAATTAATTATTCATATATTATATACAATGTTTATATAAATATACATGTATATTAATATTTCATGGATTAGCATATAAGAATCCCCAACATATAAGTTCCTCTTTCATGCAGTTCCCTTAGCAAATAATAATAGTTAATTAGATTTTTTCCACATACCAGAAAAACACTAGTGGCTCATCTAAATATTCAAATTCAGCTAAATTTGTTAAATAAATTAATGTTTATTCTCATTATAACATTAGGGATTACTTATTTTATAAACTTGACTAGGAATTAAATTTGTGGAATCAAGCAACACAACAAACTATGCTAAAATTCTTCTTCAGCTGATATTATGAGGTTGTAAAAACAAATTTTTACTTAATTTTGTTCTACATATATCTTCTGAGTGAGGGAAGGTAAAAGAGTACTACTCAGCGGTAAAAAACAATGACATCTTGAATTTTGCATGCAAATGGATGGAAATAGAAAACGCTATCCTGAGTGAGGTAACCCAAACCCAAAAAGACGATTATGGTATGTACTCACTCATTAGTGGACCCTAGCCATAAAACAAAGGACACTAAGCTTATAGCTCACACGCCCAGAGAAGCCAAATAGCAAGGTGAACCCAAAGAAAAACATATATAGATGCTCTTGGAAACTGGAAGCAAACAAGATTGCCAGGAAAAAGTTGGAAGCATGGAGGCAGGGATAGAGGTAGAGGGTAAGGGGGTGGGGGAAGGGGAGAGGGGGAAGGAGAAGGGAGAAGGGAAGGACTGGGGAGAGCTTGGGGGAGTGGGAGGGTGGAGATGGAGGAAAGGTGGATATTGGAGAAGGGAATAAGATATCTACATTATGGGAGTCATTTTAGGACTGGCAAGATACTTGGCTCTAGAGGGGATCCCAGGTGTCCACAGGGATGTCCCCAGCTAGGTCCTTGGGCAGCAGAGGAGAGGGTGCCGGAACTAGCATTGTCCCATAGTCACACTGATGAATATCTTGATAACCACCATAGAAATTTCGTCCTATAGGTGGAGATAGCGACAGAGACCCACATTCACATCAGAGCAATGGACTGAGCTCCCAAGGTCCAGTCGAAGGGCAGAAGGTGGGAGAAAATGAACAAGGAAGTTAGGACCTTGAGGAGCTCGTCCACCCACTGAGACAGTGTGACTGAACTAATGGGAGCTCACCAAATCCAGCTGGACTGGGAATGAACGAGCATATGATCAAACCGGACTCTCTAAATGTGGCTGCCAATGGGGGCAGACTGAGAAACCATCAACAATGACAATAGGACCTATCTCTTCTGCATGTATTATCTTTTTGGGAACCTAGTCTATTTGGATGCACACTTTCCTAGGCCGGGATGGAGGGGGGACGGCCTTGTGCGCTGTTACTTATATGAATGCCTTGAAGTTTGACCCTTTGGTATTGAACATGGACAACAACAAGCCTGTTAATATAAACTGAAGTAGGTTGGAAGGGTAGCCCAGTAGCTCCCAAATCCTACACAAAGTACTAAAGGCAACTAAGGAATGCTGAGAGTAGGAAAAATAGTCTTGACCACGAAATACCATACTAAAGTTGATCATCTATATGATTTTTATAGGTACACTAACAGATGTTTGTATTTGTTTGAACTTTACCAGTCATAAATCTTTTATTTGTCTAAAAAGAGTGAACTTTATCTACAACTTAGTCACAAATTCAATTCTCATTTTTAAAATTAAATTATAATGGAAAGTGCAGGTTTATTTGTTCCTTTTAGTTAAGCTATATACTTATTTTCTCCAGCAAAATCCAAAGCAACCTTTCATAGATATCATAGTGGATAAAACTAATACTTCTCAGAATTCTCATGCAAGCAACCTTGTGACACAATTTCATGGATGGTGGAGCACCACACCGTAATATTGTGCAAGTAATGCCAGGTGAGTGTGACAGGTGAGTATGAGTGTGATTGGAGTGTAGTAGAAAGGTTGGATTGGAGGTCAGAAGTCTTAACTAAAGGCAAACAGAGAGAGATTTTGTATTCTCCAAGTGTTGCAGAAATATGAATAGAGGGAATGTGCAGACACTTCGAGTTTAGTTTTGCCCTGGGATGAGATCCAGGAATAGCTAGGAGAAATCGGCAGTATTTGTACATTTCTTTTTTTTTTTTTTTAATATTTAAACAGTGATCTATCTTATGTATGCTTGCTGGCCAGAAGAGGGCACCAGATCTCATTACAGATGTCTGTGAGCCACCATGTGGTTGCTGGGAATTGAACTCAGGACCTCTGGAAGAGCTGTCAGTGCTCTTAACCTCTGAGCCATCTCTCCAGCCCTGTATTTGTACATTTCTAACACTAGGACTTTCATGACACCCTGGAAAGGAATGGAGAGACTTAAATTTCACCAGATTAACAAAATGAAATAACTTTTACTCAATGTCTTTGATGTATTTGGAATTGTATATGTAATATTGGCCTTTATCCTAAAGTAATAACTAGGTTTATAGATGCAAGGCATGTGGTGAATCTGAACGAAAACCTGTCAGAGTTAGTCACAAGTATACCTATTTCACACATTCACGGACAAGATGCTGTTAAATAAATGCTAGACTTTTATTGCTAAGTTAAAATTAATGTTTTCAATGTTTATATGACAAAAAATTACTAGAATGAGACTAAAATATCAAAGTCCCTTCTTTGAGTCATGGGACAGAGCAGAAATACATTTATTTGCTTCATTTGATTTATTTGTTTTTAAAGTAGTCTTTTTTTCTTGAAAGCTTTTTAATAAAAAGCCATGATACTGTTTATCATGGGAACTTAGTCTGCAGTTTTAATTCAACTATGTGTTGAGAGAGAATTAAAATAATGGAAGATACTGTAGAAAAACCTATATATGCAATGTGCAAGTTTTTGACAATAAAAGTCTGAAGAAAAGGATTGATTATGCAGGTAAATATTACACAGTCTCATATAATTCATGTACTCATGAAATTAACTTGTATAATTTTTCAGAAATCAATACCTTTATGATGTTAAGAAATCAAAACCTTTTCAAATGAATTCAAGATTATTAATGCTATTATTGTGATAATAAGCAAAAATAGGAAAGTGAATTTTTTTAAATTTAACTCTAAACTATTATTAATATAGCAATATATATCTTTTGAAAAGTTCATTATATTTGATACCCATTTGAAAGAGTGAGTTGTTTTCTGTAAGGACAAATTCCTACTGGGAAAATTATGTTAAATTTTAGATCAGAATATATTATTTAAACTTCCTAAGTGCGCTTTGCCATATGACTCTGAATTATAATGGAGAAGTTACAAATGGTCCAAATGCGAGTAAAGGCAATAGAACTTTTCACTTCATGGATGAGAACATGAATTGACAAATGATTTTTGATTCTGAGATTAATGTCAAGTGCTTATGTTGTGAAATGTGATCTTGTAGGCATAGTTGAACACTTTTTATCAGGCCTTGCTGGAAATTTGGCTTAAAGATATGGTGTTAGTCATGAGCTAATCTATTCTGAAATAAGCATAGTGACTTCAGTTCTTTTCTTCAGTGATGCTAGAAAGTCAGGAGGAGAGTGCACATTGTTTACTCACCATTGGAGGAAGGAAAAAGGCGCAGGATCAATGAGGCCTGAGTCTGTAGGTGAGTGTATTAAATATACATTGTTTCTTTCTACTTCTTTTCCATCACTAGAATACATTTTAAATATTTTCTCTTAATCTTAGGCCTTGATTTCCATTAAGTCCAGGTCACAACAGTCCTCTTATGCTAGTATTATACACCCACAGGCATAAATAAATGTTTTACATAGTGATTGATTATAGTACACGAGAAGAATAGGTTTTTGAGACTAAATTGATTGTCCTACAAACATTATAGATTTCTTTCTTGAGGCATAAAATGAAATAATCGCTACCTTAAAAAAGCCATCTAGTCATTACAAAAGTCAAGTGGATGTGGAAGTTTGCATCTTTAAATCACAATGACCTGAGAGGAAATTTAGATCAGGCACTGAAGTCTTTGCCCCTAAGCTTGAGCTTCTACGACACTTCTAACAAAGTCAGTGATCTGATGCTTTCTACTTTGGAAAAATGTTCCAAATGATGGCTAGGTATTTTTACCCATGTGATCTATTTACATTATTGTTGGCTTCTCTTTAAACTTCTATGAAATGACAACTTTTAAGTAAAAAAGGACATTTTTGTATGGCAGTACAATGGGCCACATTATTATGCATGCATGACTCATAAAATGAAAATATCTTATTAATTGGAGAAACTGATAGCTGAACATAGAGATCACTAATCTTTTGTTCTATTTATTTTCTATGTACTAATCCTAGATTGCCTACAGAGAGAATAATTTCTGTGTATTATTCATGGAAATCTTACTATATATTGTTGTACAGCATTGAATTTAACTTTTGGTTTAAATTATACCAATATTTACCTTTAAGTTAAAAAATTATCATCTTAGCAAAATGTATACTCATCTCTTGATTTTCTTTCTAGGATTTTGAGTGTGAAAGTCCATTCACAATTCTGACATTTGTTCTCCATAATGCTGCACATCACTGTTGCAACAACTTCTGGTGTTTACGTATTAGTGTTTCAACATGACGTAAGGAGAGAAGGGTATCTAGACTATCCTTTTGCTTACTTTATCCTATTCTAACCTTCTGTCCCAGTGCAGGGGAGAAAATGGCAGCATTAAATTTTAGGAGACTAAATGGTGTTCCTTAGTTTGGGAGTGTTCGCCAGCATTTGTCATGATAGACATTCTTGCTAAGACATTACTATGAAGAGAAAACAAAGAAAGAACAGCTCAAACTTCAAGTTTACAGTTTTACAAAAGTGGCACAGACTGAAATAATAATTCTTGACCATAACTTGTGACAAAGAAGAAATATGAAACCCTGGGATCCAAGCCTTCTATCTCTAAGAGAACCTAAATGAATAATGAATGGAAAAATGAAACCGAGCAATTTTTATGTATTGCCTTGCTAGCTTCACCAAAATGATTTAGGCACCATTGGTTACTATTGTTCAGTGAATGTACATTACTATCCAACATTGTTGTAATTGCTCTTGAATTGACATCCTCTTGTTTTAGAAATTTTAATGATCAATCGCAGATCAGGTGAGTGCTATAAGCCTTTCATCCTCTTTGTCGCCTGCGTAGATTATTGAGACAATTGAGTCATGCTGCCTCTTGATATGAGGGTTGCTAGCCTCTGTATTCCCAAATGACTCTGGACATGAGTCAATGGAAGCAAACTGGAAGATATTTAAAGAGTAGACTCTTGTGACCCAAGCTGAGCTCTGCTCTAGTACTCATGAGTTCTATGTTAAAAAGTATGACAAAGAAATGAGGCAATAATTCCAAAGTTTAGCATTTATGGAATTATTTCTGGCTGAACACCAGATAACATGTATAACAAAGGGAACATCAATCATGTTAGCAATTTTATCTTCAACTATAGTGATTTGCTAAGTAACATTTTTGAATTGGGAGAAATACAAAGAAAATTTAATAGTTCTTAGAATCTTGTAAAAAACAAAGTAATCTTAATTAAGTAATAATGAACTAAACCTATAATAGAGTGCCCAATTTGTGGTATAAATTATATTGACATTGTTGAATCAGTTAATAGCAATAAATTTATTAATAGCAACTTTCTGATTATGGTGACTACACATTTTGGTCTTTGCTTCTTTCAAGCAGTACAAGCAAAATAGCACAAACCCATGTACATGAACACACACACATACACATAAAAATACACACATATAAATGACCTCATCCTCATGGAATCGATCAGTGTTGAAAAAAGCAAGACAATTCCACTCGAGGGTTGGCTGAGCGACTTAGTGAGATTCTTTCTAAAAATCCCATAAAAAGAAAGAAACAAACAATTCATCGGAAGGGACAAGGAAGTGTGAAATGGTGTAGTCATAGAATGTTTATCATGTGTGAGGCCCTAGCTTCAGTCCCTGAGGCCATAAAAGTGAATTAATTGCAACTTTAAAATCTGTATTTATTTTATGAGTGTAATAATTAACATTTCATTAAATGTTTATTTCTGGGATCAAATTATAAGTTTTGCCAGATTCAATTTTTTTGTAAACATAAGTTTATATTTACTGAAAACCAGGCACTTTCTTATATTTTTAATAAATGTATTATTATTCACAGAGAGACGATCTTTCTAAATCAAATTGCCAACTTTTGCATCATAATTAAAGAAAGTTTAACTGATAGATCATATAAGGATGGTTTTCCTTCTGTTCATATCCTGTAGCTTTGCATCTTGGTTCTTCATAAACACATTTATTACTCATAAACATTCTCATTAATGACTTCATACAACATATACCATATGGGCAATTGTGTTAAAATAAAGGATGATTTACTAGCCTGTTTTTAGCTAGAAAAAAGTCCTTGTTTTCTAGCTAACTAATAAAAGATACTGACACTTGTTTACAGATCAAATTTCAGATTGGCAATAATTTAAAAGCTCCATATAAGTTACCGAGTACTTGAAACTTGTGTGGCGATTCCATATGTAACTATATTATCTGGTGTATCATGCTCTCTTAGTTTGTATATTTGTGTCCTTAGCTATAATGGACTGGCTTATAGCATCAGCAAAATTTATTACAGTTCTAAGCTTTATAGCACTCTAATATCTAAACATCCTATTATTATCTCTAACTCATTCAAAGGTAATATTTTCCAAGGAAACTTGTCAATAAAAATGCACTAGTAGCACTTGAAGGTCTTTCTCTATAAATTCACTTGAGTCTTTGGGAAGTTTCTAGAAGAATGATGACCACATGGATACCAGTTGTGGAGACACACGTCTGCCCACAGTTACCTGAGTTTGATTACAACATCTCTGCCCCCATTATCTGAGTATGATTACAACATCTCTGCCCCTGTTATACGAGTCTGATTACAAAAAAATTCAGTCTTAGAGAGTTTCTTTGTAGATCCACTGACTCAGTTTTCCTAGACAGTGGGTCATACTGATAATGACTAAGGCCAGAAATTCTTTTTCTTTTGATTTTTGCATCTCTCTTGGTTTCTACTAAGCACAATTTACCTTTGAGTGGACAATAGAGAAATAGGAATTCACTATATTATATTTTGAGACTTCACTTTCAAAACTTCAAATAGTTTTTATAACCTGAAAAAATAGCACTGACTTAAAAGAAATATAAACACCATGAAGGTATTCATTAAAACTTATTTAAACAATTTGTGTTACATGCAAAATGGAATAGTTTCATACAAACAGCCATATTTTCCTAGATATTATTCAGTCACCCATGAAAAAAAATATTTTATATATATTATATATAAATAGAAAATATAGAGCTATATAAGATATAAAGTTATATAATATATATTATGAGTTAATATATTAATATATTTTACTGTATAAAATAACAGATGATGTAACAAATTAATTAAAGAAACAAGGTTACCACCTATTCCATATAATAACAAATTGATCTTTTTAAAAGAGCAATATCATAGTTTCTTTAAAATCAGCTCTAGAGAGATACAAATTAACATAAAAAAATTAGCTGGCAACATAAATGTATGAATTGAAAATTTTGTTCTATTAGATGCATTAGTTTTTGCTTCATTCACTGCAGAAGACATTGCATTGAATACTTATACTTCATTAAGAAGATGTAAGCTGCAGTCTGTCATACACAGTAAGTGAAGTCAGAATGGATAAAGCAAGATTCTTTTCATCACTGTGTCCCTGACATTTCAGAACTCCTAAATGAGATTCAAAATTGAAAAACTTCAAACAATATGTCAGAAGAATTTTGATGAACTTTTCAAATAAAGCAATAGTGAATATACTCATATGAGACATTATTAGTTGATTCAACTGAAATTTAAGTCATGACATGCTGTAAGTTGATTATTGATTTTAATTGTATTTAAAAGTCTAATAACCTGTGACATGATTACAATGTTCACATTATTGCTTTATCTATAAATACATATTGTCAGTAAAATGAAATATAACTTCCAACAATAGTGTCCTAAAATATCCTGCTTACTTATGTCTAACGAAAGATGCTCAATAAAACCCTGCCAGAGTAGAACTATATTAAGAATGAAAACAGGAAGGGGAAAGGGGGAGAGAGAGGGGAAAAGGGAAGGGTTGAGAAGAGTTTGGGGGAGTGGGATGGTTGAGATGGAGGAAGGACGGGTATGGGAGCAGGGAAGGAGATATCTTAATTGAGGGTGCCATTTTGGGGTTGGCAAGAGGCTTGGCACTTGGGTTCTCAGGAGTTCACGGGGATGACCCCAGCTGGGACCCTGGGCAGTGGAGGAGAGGGTGCCTCAACTGGCCTTATCCCCTAGTCAGACTGATGACTATCTTGAATATCACCATAGAACCTTCATCCAGCGAAGGATGGAGACAGAGACAGAGGCCCACATTCACATCGGAGACTGGACTGAGATCCCAAGGTCCAGTTGAAGAGCAGAATTGGGAGAAGATGAGCAAGAAAGTCAGGACTGCGAGGGTTGGTCCACCCACTGAGACAGTGTGCCTGAGCTAATGGGAGCTCACCAACTCCAGCTGGACTGGGACTGAATGAACATGGGATCAAACTGGTCCCTCTGAATCTGGTTGACAATTGGGGCACGCTGAGGGGGCCAATGATAATGGCACTGGGATTTGTCTCTACTGCATATACTGGCCTTTTGGGATCCTATTCTCTTTGGATGCATATCTTCCTAAGCCTGGATGGAGGGGGGAGGGCTTGGATTTCCCACAGGACAGGGTTCCTTGCCCTCTCTTAGGACTGGAGGGGGTTAGTGGGAGGGTGTGTGGGGGAGTGGGAGGGAAGTGGGATGAGGGGAGGAAGTGGGAATTTTGGTTGGTATTATTTATAAAGTAATAAAAAAGAAATTAAAAAAAAGAAAGAAGTTAAGCCATTTATTGTTCTTTGATGAAGGTATTGAAGTCAAAGAGCTAAAGATACCATTTAACATTTAACATCAGAATACTGTAAACATTTATGAGAAATTAACCATATTACTAACGGTTGTAAATTCAGTATTATAAAGATTCACTAAATATTATTTTAAAACTTAATCATGGGAAATATTACTAAGACCCTTAAGAGCTTCTAGCAAGCATCTTATCAATGATGATGATTGGAGGTACCCTGAACATTGTGAACTAATAATATGGATATAGAAGTGAATCTATGTTCAATGTGGTCAGTTCAATGTGTAGTACCCTCTTTCATATGACTGATATTGCTTCTCTCTATGCTCCACTATTGTCCACTAATGTCATCTGTTTTTAGTCATCACTCTCAGAGTTTGACTTTGAAATAACATCAGTTTCAGTTTCAATTAGCAAAAATCAGTATCAGAGATGTTGCTTAAATCAGGGTGTGTTATATGTAAATGACAATGGCAATAATGGACTCTCCTCAAAGCACTTTGTTATCCTCTTGGGGTCATTGAAAGCTACATTTAGCAGTCTTCCTCCAAAACCACAGGACTGAATTCTGGAAATGGGAATGAATCAAGTTTCAAACACTATCCTAAGTGTGGTGCTTTATATACCCCCAAGAAATTCTCACTTCTATTTTTTTATTTTTATTTGAAGGAAGGTCATGGTGGTCTTGGGTATCATGTTCAAAGATGGCAGAGCATTGTCTGAGTCCTTTAAGAACTTCTATGGGGAGAGGCTGCCCGGCAGTGGTGAAGTTGGTTTAACAATGAACACAACATGTCTTTTGTTCTTCACACAGCTCCAATTGTACAGGCCACGTGACAGAGCTTCTCCTTTGTGTTCCAGAGCATATATCATTGCTCATCTGAAATCCAAATCATTCTCTGTTACAAATAATCTGACCAGTTTCCTATTCTCACTCACATTCCTTTCTAACACTACTCTGCAAGAAGTTACTCTTCCACATGTTCAAATTGAAACCCACTTTAATATAGAAACTGGTCCCAAGAGGGTATGGTTATTGGAGATCTGGTTTGTAAAACAAATTCCCTTTACCATAATCAGTATCCTGTCTTAACACCTAGAGTCTGTGAACATTATCTTATCTGTGAATATTCTCCCAGACCTTCTGGTGAAGAAGTAGTTATTCTGATGTATTAATATGAGTCCTAAATGATTTTCCTTAAAGAAAAAACAGTTATAGTTTTCTGTAATGGCCTCCATTTGCTGTAAAGAGAAGCTTCTTAGATGATAAAAGATAGCTACAGTTATGTTTGGTTATAACATTATGTTTTATAGTGTATCCTCATTTTAGTCATTTCTGATTTTGTACCAACTATATCCTACTAGCCCCCTCTCAAGCCCCACTCCTATATCTTTTTCATCTCTGTGTTTACTTCATGCTATATTTTCACATCTGGAGTTAGGAACTGCAGATGAGAGAGAATGTGTTTCATGTGTCTTTCAAAGTCTGGGTAATGCCACTCAATACCTTTTCTAAATCTACCAATTTACCTGCAAATTCTGTGATTTCACTTTTGTTACAGCTAAAAGCTAAAAGAGTATTCCATTGTGTATATGCACACTTTTTCATTGTTCATTTGTTTGTTGAAGGTCATTTAGGTCATTTCCATTTCCTGGTCACAGTGAATAGAGCAGCAATGAACATTGCTCATGAAGCATCTGAGCCATGGGCTGCCACATCCTTTGGGCATTTGCCAAGGAATGGTACCACTGGTTCTTACATTACATTTATTTTTAGTGTTTTGAGGATTCTCCATATTGCTTTCTAGAGTGGTTTTAGCAGTTTGCATTCCTATCAAGAGTGAATGAGGGTTTTCCTTTTCACACATCCCATGCCAGCATCAGTTGTTAGTTGGTTTCTCTTAGTTATTCTATTTTTGAGACAAAAATCTCAAAAGTGTTTTAATTTGCATTTCTCTAGGTACTAAGAATGATGAACACATTTGAGGTATATCTTAGCCATTTTCATTTCTTCTGTTGAGAACTCTTTGTTTAGATCCATAGCTCACTTTTAAAATTTGGTTATTTGTTTTCTTGACTCTTTAGTTGTTCTTATCTCTTTTTATATTCTAGGTATCAACCCTCTGTCAGAAGTATAGCTGGAGAAAATATTTCTCACTCTGTGGGTTTCTTCTTCACCCAATTGTTTCCTTAGCTAGGAAATGCAGAAGCTTTTTAATTTTCTGAAGCCCTATTTGTCAATTGTTAGCCAAGAAAGTTAGTTGTGAGATTTGGTTCCTAGATATAGCTGAATAAACAAGTCCTGATCAATGACCCAAATCAATAATCATATTAAAACACTACAGAGACTATCACACAGCATCCCAGACAAACAAACAAAAAAGAAAAAATGACAAGCAACTAATGACTGTTCTTAAGGGTAGATTAGTCTTTCTCAGGGATGAACCTATTGACTATTGTTGACTAATACAAAGTGATCTTCCCAAAAATAATACACCTAAAAAGAAAAGTTGAGAGATTGTGTTATCTTTATCTTGTTCTCTGTATGTAAACATGTATGTATGTATGTATGTAATGATATTAAGCTAAGAAAAAAATAAGCCATCTATTTGAATGGGAGTGAGGAGAGGACCTAGGAGAGTTTGGGGAAAAGTGAAAAAATAAAGTATGGTAATTATATTTAATTAAAGCACATTAAAATAAATAAATAAAATTTAAAAATAAATATACAAGGAAAACTTGAGGAAATTGACATATAGAAGAAAGGAGGTCACTGGGACAAACATGGTGACCAAACCACATTCCCAGAGGCACAGAGAATGAATTCAATGCTGGAGTTTAGGGGAAGAGCACAGCTGTGCTGATATTTCAGTCCTATTTTTTTTCTTTTTTTGAGGTAAGTTTTCTCTGTGTATCACCTCTGGCCATCCTGGGACTCGTTCTGTAGACAACACTGGCCTTAAACTCAGAGATTTGCCTGCCTCTGCCTCCCAAGGACAGGAATTAAAGGCCTGCACCACCACCACCACCACCACCAGGCTGCCGTCCTATTTTTATGGTAATAGTTACAGCAGACTGAAGTATTTAATTAATTAACTAATTGAAGTTTGTTTTGTATATTTGAGACAGGTTCTCATTATGTAGTTCATGTTGATCTGTAACTCACTGTAAATCAGGGGTACCTCTAATCCACAGAGACCTTCTTCCTTCTGCCTTCTGAGAGCTAAAATTCAAGATGTGCACCAATATGCACAGCTCACTTTCAAGTATTTAATAAAGTGATCCTATCAACAAAAAAGATTATTTAGTACCAGGCACACTTTGCTTCTATCTAGGACTCACTGACAATCAAATTCCAGACATTTCTTGGTCTAACTCAAAAGTTAGACCAACTGAATATTTCTTGTGAAATAGATGTTACACTGTAATTTCTTGCTACAAAAATGAACTACACTCAAATATGCTTCTTTGTAACTCAGACTCAATATCTAAATATTAAGATGGCAAATATCTAAATAACTTCATTAACAATGTGATATTTCTCTGTAAAGTTTTAAGTAAGCTGGACTATGTTATCTAAACTCTTTACATTGTCACTCCTTCACCCTATGCCTCTTTGCTCTTTCACACATGTCCCAAGCCAAAGCCAACCACTAAGATTTCATATCTACAAGGAATCTAACATACTTCTTCCCAAATGTGAGGTAGAAACTTCACATGCTAATCAACCATTAGCTCTCCTTGCAATCCCAATACTCTGACTACTGGGGAATTTATATTTAGTTTTTATATTTAGTTATATATTGCACTCATTATCATCTATATATACTATAAACTATATAAACCTAAGAAGATATCCCATGGTCCTCCTGGTTATTCTTGAAGACAGGGGTATGTTTTTTTGTTGTTGTTTTGGTTTTTGGTTTTTTTTTTTGTTTGGTTGGTTTTTTTTTTTTTTTTTTTTTTTTTTTTTTTTTTTTTTTTTTTTTTTTTTTTTTTTTTTTTTTTTTTTTTTTTTTTTTGGCCTCATCACACCACTTCAACACTCTAAGCACAATTATTTCTGGCAAAAAATATTAAAGAAGTAAGACTCACTGGCAACCAACATTTTCGATAAATTATATCCCTTTATTATAACCCTTTAACTGAATGGATTTGCACGCCCTCAGAGTCATATATTTTGGGAAATTGGATAAGAAAAGGAAAACTTCCTTAAAATTCACTTGAACGTGCTAGCTCTTATGCTATTATTCTTCAAATTTCATTCAGAAACAAAATTAAGAATAATTGGAAGTGAACAGTAGAAGCTTTGCTACTGTGCTGGTTAAAGGTTAAAGACCAGGGCTATTCAAGAGTTCTAATTTCCAGCCAACCTTTCAAACAAAGCTAAAGTTACAAGAGACAGCTTCATGGCCACTGGTTCTACCTTTTCTCATAGAAAACAACACAGTGACAACAGCCTTTTACTAACATGGTACCATAGTACATTCTTCACAGTTGCAAGGCTAACCTCATTGTAAGCAACAGCCCTGGAAAAGAATGCGTGTAGGAGCACTGCTGTCACAACTTAGTTCTGATTTCACCTTTCACCATGTCTGTTTATATTTGCTATGTGTAATATGTGTAATATGGTTTAGTGAATGAGATAAAAAATAATAATGGGATATGATTTTTATTATTTATATAACATTATCATATTAAGTGTAATAAAAGGATATGTACTTGTCATATATATATTATCAAGAGATAAAAGTTAAATAGTAAGGGAAGATAATTGAGGATGATATTAATAATAAGTGCAAATGAAGAATAGATACCAAAGTTTAGTAAGTATCCTTCCGTTTACTGAATTACATTTTATCATCTCAGCAAATGGTCTCTGTATGGATTTAGGAGATTTATTTAGTCTGATGGCCTCTAATTTTTCTGGAATGATCAGAGAAAGGGAATTTGGCTGCAAATTCAAATTAAGAAAATAACAAGTAGTTGATACTATATTTGGGAAGCGATTATGTGGAAATGATCGCATGATCACAAGTAGGTGATGCAATGTGCTTTCTAATCCACGGTTTTCTAAATGGGCGTAATTAGTGATTCATACTTTTACTAACCCAAATTTATACAATCTGTATTTTCAAAGGAGAAATAAACCAGTTTCTAGTACCAAACATTTACTTTCTTCTCTATTACATTGGTTATATCATAACACAAACAAACAACAGGAACAGAAATGAAATAAGGAGAGGTAAGGAGAAAGGTTCTGGATCTGGAAGTTTAGGGAGGTGATTATGATAGGATTTAAGGCTGGCTCTATGGACAAACACCTGCTACTGTGAATCTGGCCAAGAACTCATGGTTGAGGAGCTCGTAGGCCCAATGGATGACCCTACAACTACCATTTCTCTAAATGGACATGGTATCCAACTGCCCTCTAAAACCGTATCTCTATGCACACAGGTAAGTGCAGGGCTCAGGCCTCATCAGAGATGTATCTTTGTGCAGTAGATAGTGACTGATGCAGAGAGAGACTCTCACTGTGTAGAGAATAAAGTACTGTGACTGTGACCCATTGAAATGTGAGATCTATACATAGACTGAGAGGGTAGTGCTTACATATTTAAGGAAAAAAAAAGATGCCATGAATTGGGAAAAGAGCATTCAGGAGTATATGAGAGGGTATAGAGGGAGGAAAGGGAAGACTGGATTGATAGAATCATATCATAATCTCCAAAAATAAAGAAAGAAATGTAAAAGTTTACAAGAGAAAATGATAAGATGTTGGGAGAGAGGGTAAGGTGAACCTGAGGAATGTAACGAAGAGTGGAATGCAAGTATGATTAAATTATGCTCTATGCATTTATTAAATTTTAAAAATAGAGTACATCCATATGTGAAACTCCTAAAGAATGAATGAAACATTTTAAAATGAAGAGGTTGATAAAATATGAGAAATTAATACTGGTAAGTGGTAGTATATTTTTTATCAAAAATAATTTCTAATGGAGTTGAAATGTATAATAATAATAATTCTTATTATTGTTATTATTATGGCAACAGTAAATGATTAACCTAATTAATTATATTTTATTTGGGAATGGTAATTTTTTAAAACTAATCATAAAGTAAATAACTTGTCCAGCCCCATAGAGAGGAAGGGATCAATGTGCACCAATATGCCATGCATAATTACTACAACAGAAACATATGTTCATACCACAAACACATGTACACTGTGAAATTATGATTTATTGCCAAAGATATGTCATGGACAATAAATATTGTAGTATTAAACAGTTGGAAAACAGCACAAATTACAAAGGATTTTAACACCACTCTTCATTTAAAGTAAAATGATGATAGCATTATCTATTTCATCTTTTATGTATTTATCCTTTTCTCTTTATACACACAAGTAGTTTATTACATTATTTACTTAGTAAATGCATTTTTGAAATAAGTTGACCTGCATTCTATTATTTTATTGCTTCATTATAATGGTAAGTTAATTACATAAACATTTATTTGGGACTTTCATAGTTATTTTATTTCCATCACAGGCACAGCACACTGTTATATGTTTTTTTTGTTTTGTGTATAAGGACGTTTTGCAAGCATGTATATCTGTGTACCATAAGAATTCCTAGTGGCCAATAGGGATTATTGGATTACCTAGAACTCCATTAGAGATGGTGATGAGTCACCATGTAAGTGTTTGTAATTGCTCCTGGGTCACTGGAAGAATAGCAAGTGCTCTTAATCACTGAATCATCTTCTAGTCCTTTATCAGACTTCCCTAAATATAGTGTCTAGTTACTATATAAGACCAACAGATGAGTAAGGGAAAAAAAGAAAGCATATTTAAGAAATATCAAGGAAGAAAAATAGAAAGAGTAGAAGCTGTCTGACCACTCTAACTTTTGCCTAAGTTTATCACTGTTACATCTGTCTAAAATGTAAATGTTTCTCAATTTTGAGCCCTCAGTAGATTGAGAACTCAAATTACTGGGTTTCTTATTAACATTTGCTTTTAAAGCATCTCCATAGGGAGCTTTTACTACACCAGATCTGCTATGAAGACCTCCAACTTCTCCCCAGAGAAGGTAATAGAATGGTGCTTTTCTACATTTGAGCAAAAGTAAATTTTTGTTTCATTTTGTTCTTGTGTTGTTCCTTTGGGCTCTTATTTTAGAGAATCTGGAAGGCCTGAGATTGTAGAGCATTCAGGAAACTGTGGATCTATAATAAAAGTATTATTTACATCAAAGAAGAGAGATGAGAAACAAGAGAAAGGGAATAGTACATCCTAAGACATAATTCACTGTATGTAAAAGAAAAATTCACATCAGTTTACTACTGAAGTAAGATTAGAACAAAAACTTTAGAAATAAGAATACCCTTAAAATGCATATGGAGAAGGATGGAGTGATTCATTTACTGAAAAGTTTGAGAATTAAGTTCTGTGAGTAAAATATTGAAAGAGTAGGTAGTACAAAACATAGGAAAGATTTAATAAGAGAAAAGTCAGGGTACAAGTCAAACTTATGAGTTAGAGCACCTGTCGTCCTGATGCTTTCATCATCCATAAAGAATGATTGATTCCAGTACATTTCTAACAGTTTAGATGAAAGAATGTATCAGGCTTTGAAGTTACTCTCTGCACAAGCAGTATTTCCAAAATGAAATGAGGGTTACTCTTTACTCTGTCATGAGAAATATTGTAATTATAACTGAAAGTGTAGCCGAGTTCATGTAAGGAAAAAAAATACAGCTAGATCTGCAAATCCTTTGTTTTATTTCATTATCTGATATCTTTTCTAAGATATTTATAATCACTATATAAAGTATATAATTGATAGTAAGGCTTCTTTTAAAAAATTGATGCAATATATGAATCTAAAATCTTAATATCTACTGTACATGTTTGTGTCATATGCTTATTTTGATAAAACTATCTTCTAAGAGGACGTTATTCATTTACTTTGCTTATTATTTGCACATTCCTATTTTTAAGCAACAGAAACATTATATACATCTGGATGCTGAAATAAAAGATTTTATAAATATAAAATATGGTGTGGAACAACGGTCTGTATTCTGTCAATTATATTTTAAATAAACACTGATTGGCCAGTAGCCATGCAGGAATTATAGGCAGGACAACCAGACAAGAAGTAGAGGTGGGTCAATGAGAACAGGAGAATTCTGGGAATAAGTAAGTCCTAGTCTGTGCAGTCCTGACACAGCCACGGAAGATGCAAGATGTGACTGCCTCGCTGAATAAGGTACCGAGCTACATGGCTAACATAGACAAGCACAATGGGCTAATATAAGTTATAAGAGTTAATAAGAAGCCTGAGCTAATGGGCCAATCAGTTTATAATTAATGTAGACCTTTGTGTGATTTCTTTGGTACTTAACGATTGCAGGAACCAGGCAGAACAGAAACCTCGGAGAGCAAAAAAATATTATAAATTGTCTGAAAACCAAAGAATGTAGTTGTTTTGGGTACTAGTAGAATCTGAACCTTGTGGTACCCATGTTGAATGATTTATGTTGATAATTATGATGCTTTTATATTATGCAAGAAAAGTAGTTCTTCAGACACCAATTTGTTAAAAAAAAAATAAGGCAGTAATATTTATGTTTCCTTTTGTCCTGTAGAGACTTTGCTTCCTTTAAAAAATTTCTGCTACACATGCTAAATAGCAAATAATACATATACAAAAATGATGTAATAAAAATGTGTTTAGGTGTGAGTTGTATATATCTTTGAATATTGTTAAATGCTCAAGTTTTTATTGAAATGCTTATTTAAAATTGAATTGAATGCAAAGAAAATTATTAGCATTCTGTTTAAAATAATTCCTTCTCCTTTTACTATGTTCAGCATCTTTTATCCATAATGGGCAGGATTATTTCAGTGTACCATCTCTAATCCTATGTAGAGGTCACTCACACCAAGGCGGTACAGAGGTACACGAAGGACAGCCAAATGAATCAAGCGTGCACAGTTGTGCATAGCTGGATGTATTTATTTGTATGGGCCTGTCCTAGGGTTTCTATTGCCGTGAAGAGACACCATGATCATTGCAAGTCATATAAAGAAAGCATATAATTGAGGGGGCTCAATGACAGTTCAGAGTTCATTACATTTTATTATCATTATTGAGAGATATGATAGCATGCAGTTATGGAGAACTAGCTGTGAGTCCTACATCTTGCAGCCAACAGGAAGTAGACTGTGATAAAGGGAGTAGCTTGAGAATAGGAGACCTCAAAGTCCATCCCCACCATGAAACACTTCTTCTGACAAGGTCACAACTACTCCAAAAAAGCCATACCTCCTAATAGTGCCAGTCCCTATAGGGACTGCTTTCTTTTAAATCACTACAGGACCCAATTAGAAACTATAAATGCAAATTAAAAAATAATTGAAAAGTTAAAACCCTGATTTGACATTATGAGAAAAAGAATCTCCAAATATGCCATCTATTTCCTTTTCTGAAGAATAGTCTATTTCCCCAGTGAGCCTTTCTTGGAGAAACCTAACATTTCTTTTTTTTTTGCAAGTTGTAATGGACTGAAAAACTTCTTTTTAGGATAGGTGTATGTGACCATTTTTCCTCTTTGCTCCAGGATCCCAGCTGTTGTAGACCTATGTAGGCCCTGTTCACTCATGCCAACCCTGTTCATACATTTTTAGTCTAAATTCCTGTGAGTTCATGTGTGCACTGACCACGTTAATTTAGAGGGCCTTGTTTTCTTGGTATCCCCCATCCCCTCTGGGTTGTACATTCTTTCTGCCTCCTCTACTACAGAGTTATCTGAGCTCTGAGGGGAGAAATTTCTTGGAGACATGCCATTTTGTGCAGTGTTGCAGGGTCTCCCGTCTGCTGCAAAAGGACGTTTCTCCAATGATGGCTGAGCATAGTAGTGTCTTATGAGGAGTCATTTATTACTCTGGCTTTGTTAATCTTTTTGTTGCTGTTATCATCATCATCATCATCATCATCATCATTATTAACAGTAATTTCCCTAGGTCCCTGGGCTATCTAGACTCAGCTCAATGGTCACTAAAGCAGTGTCAAGTATGGGTTCCATCTTGTGGGCTGAGCCTTAACTCAAACCAGACATTGTTTTGTTACTGCCGCAAGATTTGCACTACTATTATACTAGCATATTTTACATGCAGGGAACCGAAGCAGATCAAAGGATTTGTAGCTTGGTTGGTATTTATGGTTTCCCTTTGGTATTGTGCAAAATATCTTCCAGTATCAAAGATGCTGATGTGTAGAAATGAAGACTAGGTATTAGCAGAACTTAATTCTGATTTATTATGTTCTATCCCTTTTTACTCTACAGGTCATTTTCCTATATAACATATCTTCTACTGTGGTGTTATTTTTATCAGATTCCTGAGTGTATGAATGAGTATATCTCTGCATATGCATCTGGTTCTTCTGCCTTCAATTGTTCTCTTTCCCATCTGTTTTTTTGTTTTGTTTTGTTTTATTCTGAAGTGTTCACTTTTGTTTTATTTTATTATTATTATCCTTTAGAATCCTTTTTTGTTTTCTTTTTTTCAATATTTGTCTGGAAAATAATTCCATGTATTTATATAAACATACACATTTTATAAAGAACAGCAAAAAACCTAGTAATCATTACGTACAACATTGAGTTTAAGCATCAGGACTGTGAAGAAAGCATCCTTTTAACATTCCTGCAGTGGGTTTGAATAAAGCCATTTTTGAACGAAAGATAAATTATTAGCCTCTCCGCACACACATACAGAGTGGTAGCGGTGACTGAGATCACACCCAAAACATAAGTCTCATTGCAGAGTACGAAGAAGGAGAGGACACAGCATAACTGAAATCCCTTTCAGATGCTTGCTGCTGTTCTCCCAGCTAGCAGCTGGTTTCAAACTCATGCAGTTCTCTGTGGTCCTTGATCTCTTTTTTTTTTTTTTAGAAAGTAAATACACATTTGGCTTTTTATTATTATTATTTTAAATTCACATTTTTTTCATACATTGTTTTGTTTTATTTTTTCCATTCAAAAACATAATTAAAGAAATAAAATTTTTACCTTTCTTCCCCTTCTCCCGGTCCCCTCCCACTACCTCCCCATCCCTCCTCCCTCCCCCTTCTTCCTTGAAAGAGGGCATGGTGCCCTGCCCTGGGGCACAGACAATAAGAGCAACAATGAACAAATGGGACCTCCTGAAACTAAGAAGCTTCTGTAAAGCAAAGGACACAGTCATTAAGACAAAAAGGCATCCTACTGAATGGGAGAAGATCTTCACTGACCCCACATCAGACAAAGGTCTGATCTCCAAAATATACAAAGAACTCAAGAAACTAGACATTAAAATTCTAAATACCCCAATTAAAAAATCGGATAAGGATCTGAATAGAGAATTCTCAACAGAGGATGTTCGAATGGCCAAAAGATACTTAAGGTCATGTTCAACTTCCTTAGCAATCAGGGATGTGCAGATCAAAACAACTTTGAGATACCATCTTACACCTGTCAGAATGGCCAAAATCAAAAACACTAATGATTCCCTAGGATGGAGAGGATGTGGAATAAGGGGAACTCTCATCCATTGCTGATGGGAATGCAAACTTGTGCAACCTCTTTGGAAATCAGTGTGGTGGTTTCTCAGGAAATTAGGAATCAACCTTCCTCAGGATCCAGCAATACCACTCTTGGGAATATACCCAAGAGAAGTCCAATCATACTACAAAAGCATTTGTGCAACTATGTTCATAGCAGCATTGTTTCTAATAGCCAGAATCTGGAAACAACCTAGGTGCCCCTCAATGGAAGAATGGATCAAGAAAGTGTGGATTATATACTCATTAGAATACTACTCAGCGGTAAAAAACAAGGACATATTGAAGTTTGCATGCAAATGGATGGAAATAGAAAACGCTATCCTGAGTGAGGTAACCCAAACCCAGAAAGATGATTATGGTATGTACTCACTCATTAGT